>MCJB01016160.1:61241-108264 GCA_002018475.1 Nicotiana obtusifolia
GGGGGGGTTATTAGTGAAAAATTTTTAGTAGATTAATTAGACAGAAAGACCAAGCAAGACTATATTAATATCCGAGTTATCTAGAAGTATACATGACTTAATCATTTTTGGTATTTGTACTTTGATACCGTGATGGGAAGTTGTCATCGTCGGAAATTTATATGCTAATAAAATGATACAACAACAAACGCAATCTAATCTCACTATATACGGTTGAAATCTGGCTCGACTATGCACGACAGATCGGACGGGGTCAAAATGTCCGTCCTCGAGAACACTGAGTTCGAGATTCGGATCGATCTTGACCCGAACATGCTCGAGGGGAGAACGTCGAACCTAAATAATGGAAAGCCAGAATATCCGTAATGGGTCGAACATCGTGGCGTGAATCTCGGCACGAACCAATGGAACCGCTTAATTAGCAAAATCATGAGTTTTACCTTATATAAAGTTGTACCTAAAGAAGGATTCCCCTACTATATAAAGGGGATCTAATTATTTGTAAGGACACTTTGAATATCATCACGAAAGATAGCAATAGACTGATCTATTTAGTTATTATTGTCTCATTATTCTATTTCCAACCTCGATCACAACATTTTCTGACCCGAGGGCGGTCAACATACAACGCTAACGCAGTCCGGCTTGTGTGGTTTGTATTTATTTTTATCATTAATTCTAGTTTCAATTTGATTTCTCATTTTTGTATCAAACTAGATCACATATCCCTAAAACCGCATATAAATTCAATTGTTATCCGATTTTGAGGGTAAACAGTTTGGCGCCCACCGTGGGGTGAGGATAATAGTGGTTATTTGATACAAATCTTCATAACACACACTGCTTCACATTTGCTCTTTGAAGTGTCTTTGATTCCAGGATATAATAAAAAAATATCAAACTCTCAATCGGCACCTCTGCATGTTGACTTCGAATCCGGTTACAAAGGTAAAAATAACAATGTAACGTCTGGTAACGAGATTCCGATCGAAGATCAGATTGACGCTAATTCGCATATGGATGTTGATACGAACCTGTCTACCGACCCCAAAAATAGCGTTCATAAAGGAGACCGATCGGCAACTCGAAACACCCAAAACGTTGAAGGGGACGGGATCAGCCTACGAGTGATCTTCGAAATATTACGGGCTCAACAGGCAGCGATAGCTCAGTTACAAAACCAAAGCCGTGCACCGAACAGGGATGAGCCCGACCCATCGCGGGAAATTGCCCGTAGGGACGAATCTGTCATAGAAAGGTCGAATGAACATGAATCAGGGACTAACCCCGAGAATATAAAGATGCTCTAGGAGCTGACAAACCGGTTAGAATCAGGAGAGAAAAAGATCGAGGCCAATGATAAAAAGTTGAAAACCTACAATTCTAGGGTAGACCAAATCCCAGGAGCACCTCCGGTATTGAAGGGCCTGGATTCCAGGAAGTTCGTGCAAAAACCTTTTGCGCCAAGTGCGGCTCCGAAGCTGATCCCCAAGAAATTCCGTATGCCTGAAATACTCAAGTATAATGGAACGATCAATCCAAACGAACATGTAACCTCGTATGCATGTGTTATCAAAGAGAAAATTTGGGGAGACCCTGTCAAAGGGAGCTATGATATAGTATCACAATTTACCTCCTAATTCTATTGACTCATTTGCTATGCTTGTAGATTCTTTCATAATTGCGCACGCAGGTGCCTTCAAGGTCGAGACCAGGAAATCGGACTTTTTTAAAGTCAAACAAAAGGATAACGAGATGCTCAGAGAGTTCGTGTCCGATTTCAAACGGAACGGATGGATCTGCCGCCGGTCACTGATGTTGGGTTGTTCAAGCTTTCACTCAGGGACTTAATATTCGGAGTTGGGTGGCTTCAAGCAACTAAAGCAGAACTTAATAGAATACCCAGCTGTTACATGGGCTGACATACATAACCGGTATCAATTGAAAATCAGAGTCGAAGATGATCAGGTCGGGGCGCCTTCGGGGTCTGTCTATCCCAATATAACCCTCGATAGAGTCAAAAGAGATATCGATCGCGAACCAAGACCAAATAGGGATCGGTATCAGCCATATAATGGAGATAGAAGAAGCAGTAGGTCCGGGCGGAACTCCATAAGAAATAAAAGGAGAAATGACCGAGGCTAGAGCAACCGGGGACTCATGACCAAAAACAGCTTCGATAGGTCCATCGGGCCTAAAAAAGCACCGAGACCATGAATAAGAACCTGGAGCTATTAGATAAAAGGCGCGAAGCTGCCCTTGTTCAATTGGCTGCCCAAAAGCAACGAATCAAGAGGTATTACAACAGAATGACCAAACTTCGATACTTCAACGTCGGGGACATGGTACTAAGAAAGCTCACACCGAACACACGGAATTCGAACTAGGGAAAGCTGGGACCAAACCGGGAAGGACCTTATCATCAAAATCACCGGAGAGGATTTTACAAGCTCGGGACGATGAACGGTGAATAAGTAGAGTATAACTCACTTGAAGCGATATTACTGCCAAGGTACGATCCCTTTCTTTATTTTATTTACATTTTAAACTAATGCTTGCAGATAGCAAACAAGGGGAGATACGAGATGTTGGGTCTGAAAGCACGTGTTGCACTCTTTTTTTCTTGAACAGGTTTTGTCCCAAATGGGTTTTACGGCAAGGTTTTTAACGAGGCAACAAGTAAATCGTGCTAACTTAGAATCGAAGGCCGGTAACGAACCGGTGGTGATGATCATGACAATAGCGCGAAGCTTACTTTCTTTCCCTCTGATATCAATTTTAGGATGGAAAGAGATTTCAGGATTGAAGGGTCTCGATCAATAGGATTCAATGAAAGGGCCAAACGGTCAAATGAATCGTGCTCACATAAACTGCTCGAACCCTGACGCAGAGCTTTTACACATACCTGATGATTATGCACAAGAATAAAGAGAAATCTCTTCTTTGCAAACGTCTTGTATTTTAAAACATTTCCTTTACATTTCTCAAGGAATTCCCCGCTTCCGATCCCCTAAAGGAAATGAGCCCAAGGGCTGCCTTAACCTGAGTTCGAATAATCACTCTCTTATTCGGGGAATGCCGTCCGAAAAACAAACTCAGACGGTCCAAGTTATTAGATCTCGGGGAGATAAGACCTATTAGGCAACCCCCGAACTTTAAAGGCTAAGGCCGTTTCGAGTTAACAGCACTCGAGGGGACATGAGACCTATTAGGTAACCCCCGAATTTTAAAGGCTAAGGCCGTTTCGAGTTAACAGCACTCGAGGGGACATAAGACCTATTAGGAAACCACCGAACTTTAAAGGTTAAGGCCGTTTCGAGTTAACAACACTCGAGGGGACATAAGACTTATTAAGCAACCCCCGAACTTTAAAGGCTAAGGCCGTTCCGAGTTAATAGCACTCGAGGGCACAAAGCTTATTTGGCAATGCCTGAATTAAAGGGCTAAGGCCGTTCCGAGTTAATAGCACTCGAGGGCACAAAGCTTATTTGGCAATGCCTGAATTAAAGGGCTAAGGCCGTTCCGAGTTAATAGCACTTGAGGGCACAAAGCTTATTTGGCAATGCCCGAATGAAAAGGCCAAGGCCGTTCCGAGTTAACAGCACTCGAGGGCACAAAGCTTATTTGGCAATGCCCGAATTATAAGGCTAAGGCCGTTCCGAGTTAACAACACTCGAGGGCACAAAGCTTATTTGGCAATGCCCGAATTATAAGGCTAAGGCCGTTCCGAGTTAACAACACTCGAGGGCACAAAGCTTATTTGGCATTTCCTGAACTATAAAGGCTATGGCCACATAAACAAGGCGACTTCAGAAGCCCGTAACAAATATAACAAGGCATTGAAATTTTTTAATCGGTTCTAAAGGTTACCCTCGGTAAATTATAAACCTAAACTACTTTGGGGAAGAAAGTTATCGGTAATACTGAATCCCCACGAAGCCTCGAAACGAAATAGCGTTAAAGGTAAGTTCGTTCGAGCCTTCGAACACAACCTAACTATTTCATGCTAAGGCATATCGATCTTTGCGAATACAAATAAAAAGCAAAGAAAAAATTTTGAAAGCTACAAAAGCCAAGCCTTATATATATCAAAAATCCTTTCTACAAGGACTAAATAGCCCCGATACAAAATTTTTACAAAGGCCGAGCAGCCTTGATACACAGTATTAAGCAAAGAAAGGCATAAAATCGAACAGAAGCGACTTGATCTAGACTGGATCCCACCTCGTCATCAGGATTTTCGGGGTCCTCTCATTCTTCGGACCCGACTGAACCCTCGGAATCATCCTCTTCAGGATAGGCCAATTTTTTGGCCTCGGTTTCAGACACCTTGGCATCCTCAAACTCCGCAGATAAGTTAAAACCTCGAGCGTGGAATTCCTCGAGGGCCTGCCTATGAGAGTGCCACTTCATATGCTCAACCATACCTTTTGATTGGTCTTAAGCCGCTTCGGCATCAGCTTTGTACTGAGCCACCATTTCATTAGCTTCGGCGATGATCATGGCAACTTCCGACTTGGCCATTTTAAGCCCCCTGGCTAGATTATCTCGACCTGTGGTAACCGAACCAACTCGAGATTGAAGCTCCTTGACCCTTTTAGTCTGGATCTCGACATTTTCCTTTACCGCTCTTAGTTGGGTCTCTGCTGAGGTTAGTTGTGTCCGAGCTGCTTCTTTTTTCGAGGCTAGGCGATCCATCTTGCCTCTCCACTCATCGGCCTCAGCTTTAACCACATCCATCTCGGTTCGAAGCTGATCGATCCGATCGAGTTTTTGCTGGACCTGCGGATTTTGACCATCAGTCACTGAATCAAATTCGTATCTTGTGTCATGAGTTTATCGTCACTTATCAGAGTAAGAATCGTAAGCTCGTATAGTGAGAATCTGAGGCTCATATCGTTTCTCGTCATTACTCTCCGAAAAACGAGGGGACTATCTATATACGATCGAAATCGGGCTCGACTATTGCACGACAGATCGGGCTCGGAACGCGAAGGGTTGAAGATCGACCCCGAGTTTCATCGAAGCAGAACACGAGGTCAGAATGTCCGTCCTAGAGAACACCGAGCCTGAGATTCGGAATCGACCCTGACCCCGAATATGCTCGAGGGGAGAATGTTGAACCTAAATAAAGGAAAGCCAGAATATCCGTAATGGGTCGAGCATCGCGGCGTGAATCTCGGCACGAATAAATGAAACCGCTTAATTAGCAAAATCAGGAGATTTTTACCTTATATAGAGTTGTATCCAAAGAAGGATTCCCCTACTATATAAAGGGAGGTCTAATTATTTGTAAGGACACTTTGAATGTCATCATGAAAGATGGCAATAGACTGATCTCTTTAGTTATTATTGTCTCATTATTCTATTTTCAACCTCGATCACAACATTTCTTGACCCGAGGGCGGTCAACATACCAGGCTAACGCCGCCCGGCTTGTGTGGTTTGTATTTATTTTTATCGTTAATTCTTGTTTCAATTTGATTTCTCATTTTTGTATCAACCTAGATCGCGTATCCTTAAAACCGTGTATAAATTCAATTATTTTTTGATGGTAAACACTCACAAATGGGGTTTGTGGAGAGTAGTGTGTATGTAGATCTTGCCCTTACCTGATAAAGATAGAAAGACTGTTTTCAATAGGTTTTCGGTTCAGAAAAAAAGTGAAGAAAAAAAAAAGGAAGAAGAAGAAGAGAAGAGAAGGATAAAGAAAAAGATGCTAATAAAATGATATTAGAGAAATATCAACCCCTGGCTTATTAGTTCATTTTGTCTAGTACTGAGAGAGACCAAAGCCATATAAAATGCAAAAAAAATTGTCAAAATTCATTTTCAACTATTTGACGTGTGGTTTCACTAGCATCACATGTCTTGTAATTTGATGTGCACGACCATCACTTGTATCTTCAACATTTATTTCTTCATTTTAATTTGTGGATAAGCACTAAACTCACAAATGATACCATAACAAACGTGTGATGAACTATTAGAAGTCAGAGTAAACAATGGCGGACTTGCTAAATTGATGTTTTCTTTAAAATTCTAAATTGATGTTTGATCATCTATAATGGGCCAGCCTGATCGACAATAACTTAAGGATAACCATATAATAACTAAATTTACAACATTGATTATTTGTGCAGTTCAAAAGATGACCTTAGAGACAAGGACGACAAAAAACATAAATTCTACCATTTTGTTTAACAGAATGATGGATATCATGAAGAAGGAAACAAACCAGAAGCAAGAAAAGCTTCGAAGAGGTAATAATTAATTACACCACATCATTTAGAGAAATGTGAATTATATTAGAGGTAAACCTTAGGTTGCTATTGCTAGAAGCAAGTTTAAATTAATTGGAACCCGTTTGGAATTTGAAGTTTAAGGGGGATAAAAATTACCAAGATATGAATGAAAAATAGTCGGATAAATATATAAAACATAAACTCGCAAAGAATTTTGCAGGAATAAGATGTGCATAACAATTATTCCTACTTATATAACATACAAATAGAAAAAACGACTAAAATCCATTTAGCAATTCAAAACGCAAAGAAAAAATGACACTAAAGAAATCATGATTCTCACTTTCTCTTGCTTGTCCTTTCATGCAAAAACTATCGTTAATTTATACTACTCACACTACAAGACAATACAGTAAATATCTTTCCTGCTGGTGATAGGCCTAATTGTCAATGCCAACCAACAACTCCATTTAATTCCAATTTCCAAGTGCCCACCATGTTTAAACATGATTTTAACACAGTTTCTTAGTGGTTGAGTCCTCCTCCACTGCTGATCACTCATCCCACCCTGCTTACCTACTACTTCATAATAGCACAACTAATTAACCAGATAAAAATGTTAACCAGAAAAAAGATAAAAATTACTTCTATTTGACTTTTAATGCTTTGTACACTCCTTAGGAAAAATATTTAATAACCTTAAACATAATAATATTTGTTTAAATTATTCTTTTTTTTTCTTCTTTTTGAACATGTTACTTAGTACTTTCTCCGTTTCCAAATTATCTGTTATGTTTCTCTTTATACGCCCATTAAGAAACATTAATTAGAAGGGATTTAAGACTATTTTACCTTTATTTATCTCTTAAGAAATGACCTCTCCTCATTGAATATTTACTTTATTTATGTGTTATCTCCTTTTTCAAGAACAATTACTATTAAGTGTAAAATGGAAAAAATATAATTTATTTTATCTTAAACTTCTAAAATAAAAAATAATTTGAGACAATTATTTTTAGAAATCACGACATATAATTTGCGAGAAAGAGAGAGTACACACTAATCGGAGATCGTAAGAACAGATTTGGAAAACGAAGTACTCTCTTTTTTCTTCTTTCTTTTTTCCTTTCCTGAGCACTAAATATTTTGGAATTCAATTTGCTAAAAACGACTGGTACTTAAAATAGGAGGGAGTAGTTGAGTAGATACTAGTTTTCATCGCTGTACACAAAGCAAGCAATAAGCCATACATGTCTAACTTTTCAACTGCAAAAGCACAATTACTGCCAGCTTATAACAACTAACTAGAAGTAGAACTAGAAACATATAAATAATGGCTATATCAATTGTTTAACACTTTATTCTTCAATTTAATAGCTAATTCAGCTAGTGCTTTTGTAGAAGAACCATCAAGACTCAGAACTTTAGCTGCTGCATCTTTAAGGTCTCTCATTCTAGTGCGCACTCCTTTTCCTTCTTCACCTTCCATTAATCCTTTCACAACTTTAGCAATTTCCAATCTTCCCACTAGTCCATTTTCATTGGCTTTTGGCCTCAGTGCCACTTTAATATCCTCAGTTAACATAACCGCGTTCATCTTTTGTTCAGCATAAAGTGGCCAAGCTATGAGTGGTACTCCGTGGACCACACTTTCCAGAGTCGAGTTCCATCCGCAATGAGTTAAGAACCCGCCCGTCGAACCATGGCTAAGGATTTGAGCTTGTGGTGCCCAATTGGGTACCACTAAACCTAACCCTTTGGTCCTTTCCAAGAACCCTTTTGGGAGAAAATCAAGAGGGTTAGTTGAATCTTGGACATTAAAATAAGTGGCATTGGCTAAAGTGTCATTGGGACATCTAATTACCCACAAGAACCTTTGTTCACTCATTTCCAATCCTGATGCAACTTCAATGAGCTGCTCATGAGAGAGGGTCCCACCACTCCCATATGAGATGTACAAAACAGAGCCACGTGGCTGTTCATCCAGCCACGTCAGACAACCCGACCCATCAACCTTACTAACCGAATCCATCTGAATAAGTGGTCCAACCGGGTAAACGGGTGGCTTGCCGGGTTCTTCTTCCTGCAAAGCTTTAATGGCTCCTCCTTCCAATTCCTTGAAACTGTTAGCTACTATTCCCTCAGCCATTCTATACCTCTTTGAATGATGAATAAGCCATTTGTAAGCTTCGTTTTTCCGGTCCTGAACCGGGTCGAGAAGATCCTTGCCATGGATAGGAATACAACCCGGAATCTGAACCGGGTCAGTCAACTCCCTGTACTCACATGACACGGTTCCATCAAGCTTAGGCAAGTAAAGAAACAGAGACAAAGCCATGGCAGTAGAAGGGTAAAAAATATAAGGGGAAACGTTGAAATCAATGGCAACATCAAATGCATCAGTACCAAAAAGATCAACCACAAAAGCAGCTACTCTCTTGGATTCAACAAGTGTTTTAAAAACATCACGCAGTGAAGGAAGAGAGCGCGTAACAGTAAGGGAGATTCTAGTTTCTATTTTAACATCAAGAGGCAAATCGTCGAAATTAACAGGAGGAAGAAGGTGATAATCCATGCAAGAGGGAAGAGAATTCAGGAAAATTTTCTGAGAATTAGAGATAGGTCCATCTGTAGGGAGAATAAGAGTGACAGAAAATTGGTGTTGAGAGATTAGTCTCTTAGAAAATTCAACAAGAGGGATTAGGTGACCCATACCAGGACTTGGTAAAATTACGATATGGGGATTCTGTGATTTTGTCACTATAGCAGTTTCCGCCATTGTAATGAGCTTAAAAAAGGAGATAGAGAGAAAATGATGATGGGAACTAGTAAATTACGCTGATTTATTTGCGCTTTACTTTTTGATAGCAATAAGATTAGGAGGGAGGGCCTTTGTTTATATAGAATGATGATATCATTGGTACCTGTGGAAGGACAATGACAGCTTTAATTGATTTGTTTTATTACCCAAATACAGAGTTGTTATAATGTAGCAATAATAAAGCTAGGTTATCTAATAATGTGGGTGGTCGTATTTGTAAAAGGGGTCAGTATTGTTTGAAGGGGACGGGTGTTTTCTAGATGAGAAAATTCAAACGTAATGGTGCGGTGCCACAATTGACATGATAAACCCATACAGTGATGTCAAGGCACACGTTAGCCTCATGTCATTACATTCTGCTCCTCAATCAAAATTTTTTCCTCCTTTGTTTCCCCACTATTTAATGCTTTTACTTTGCCTGTCGCCTTTTAATAGAAATAGCTTAGTAATATTTGATGAATTTAAGACAATAGATTATTCACAGATTGTAAATTAATACTCTCTCATAGTGCATTTTATTGCCTTATAACATGCTACTTAAGAATAACATTTATTACCTCACATATAACAGCATTTGTCTAAATCATGCGTTATCACTTTCCTAAATGTGTTACTTAATTAATACTAAATAATGGTGAACTTAAGTAACGTCAAAAAATGGGAGTAGTTTGGAATAAAAAGGTAAATATTGAAATACTACATTTTCGCAAGGACTATAGACGAATTTTGTACCTTAAAGTGATTTCAATTTGGGACAGAGCGCAAAATGAAAGGAAAAGTTTCAAAATGCATAAACGAACACACAAGTGCAAAGTAATTTGTTTTTGAAATTTCAATCTTGGACCTTAACTTCGAAATTAATCGATTATGTTATAAAGACGACCATATATTATAACATATTCCATATTTTCTAGTTTAACTTCTCATACTTTTTCTTTTCTTAATATAATCATATTTTCTAATCTTAAATTCATAATTTTATACTATCATTTAAAATTTAAATTATCTAGCTATTTTTGGCTGTACAAAACGTTTTGTTAGTCTCTTTTCATGATAGAGGAATGCATGGATAAGAAAATAAATATACAAAGATTATAACAATCCCCCAATGGTAACAATATACACACTGATTAATCAATTTCTTGATTAAGAAACTTTAATCTCGTATCAACCAAACAGATTATTCTGATTTTGGGGAAGCTATTTTACATCTCTTTTTGCTTACCTTTAATTAAACGTGTTGGACTGGAATTTACTTACATTGTTTTCATTGTACAAATACATAATTTTCGTAAGCATCGTTAAACCGCTGCTGCTTCCAGTAAAACTTTAATTCCTTATCATAATTATCAAATATTTATTTGCAATTAAAATTAGGTGTAATTAATTAAAAATCAAAATTCAAGTCAAACATGCTTTAAAAATGTACCGAGTAAAAATCCAAAAGGAAGGTCCTTCGAATGCGTCCGTACTCCGTAAGGCAGTAAAACTGTACTGCCGGCTGAAAAATAGGGTTAACGCAAGGGGCTGGTCAACTCTTAAATTAAGTAATTGTCCTTTTTGGCTAATTATTTTCGGTTAAATTAAGCTCCTATTTTACCATAAATTTTGGCTTTATTTTTTTAAAAAAATTTTAAAAATATTATTTGTTTATGAAAAATGATCATGTTTTGAGGAATAAAATTTTAAAATTCTCAAAAACTGTCCTAAATTTTAACTTTTCTTCAAATAAAATGCATGTCCAAACTTCAAACACAACTTCAACTTTAAAAAATTATTTTTCAACACAACTTTAAAAAAAAAAAATTAAATTACAATCAAATCTATTATTCAAACGCTAGCTAAGTTATTGTCGTGGCCTCTATCAGTGGACGTCTTCAACTTTTGCTGTATAATATATGGTTAAGTTTTTTCTAAAAAAATATGTTTGTATCAACTTGAAATACACTGTCACGAACAAATAAATAAGTGCAATAGTTCACTGCATCTATGATTTAAAATAACAAATCTGCAATTAGTTACTATCAATGTTTTAAAAAGTGAGGCGTAAAGCGAAGCATTTTATCTCTGACGAGGCGAGGTATAAGTCCTGAGATATGGGACATAGTTTCACGGATCTTTAAATTTTACTAATTTCAAGAATTTTAAGATAGTATAAAATTAAAAAAAATTATAAAAATTACATTAAAATCACAAAATTATAACAAATAATCTATTTAAAATATTTATAAATTATAATTCAACTATGAATAATACGAAAAGTATGACATATATCATAATACGCAAATTAACTGCAACATCGTTACAACTTAAACATCAAAAGCAATGTATTCGATGTGAAATCTTATAATTTAATTTTTTTAAAATACTCCGTTTGTTTAATATGCTTTTTATTTAAAAGAAAATTTATATAAAAACACAATTCACAATTTAAATATGATTCTCTAGCATTATTTATTTTTAAGTTTTAACAAGTTAGTAAAGTGACATATAATTCACGATAATATACCATAATAACCAATTATTTGTAAAGAGTTACTAGCTAATGCTCAGCTATTAAATTAATAAGTATTATATCTCGTAAACGTGAAAAAATAATATTTAGGAAAATAATTATAAAAAAAATTATGGACTATTATATAATAAAGACATAACAAAAGTTAATAAATAAATACTTTTAAATGAAAGATTTATTTAAAATTTACTATCATAGCAGTCTTAGTGGAACGTGCAATAATTTTTATTTTAATTATGACATAAAATACTCTCAACTTAATGATTTATGATTAAGAAAAATGTAATTTTGAATAGTCAACGATTTATTAAGAAAATTTGAGGATTTACAAGGTTACTTACACACAATTGCATAAAAGTTTTATTAGACGAGTCCAGTACGCTGGCCGTTGGGCGTGTCCGGGCCATAAGCCGAGGCGTAAGTCTCACAGAACTAAGCCCCACACATAAGCCCAAGGACGTTTTACGAGTGCTCTGCCCTAGGGCTCGCCTTGGACGAGTCCCAATTATGCCTTTTAAAACAGAGGTTACTGTGCTACCAAGATTTGTTTGAGGTCTCGAGTACATGGCTGCTTAAGGTAAAAAAAAAAAAAAAATCCCTAATTAGACTTTCTGAATTCTAGAGGTTGATTCCCCATTAGCCAATAAATTTTCCCAAAGTACATGGCAGCTTATTTTGACATTCGTATTACATTATTGCTCGAGCATCTTGACCATTTTATTAGTATCTATTTCTTCATTATTTTTGGGCCAGGGCAGGAGATTATTTTGTTAGTATTATGCCAGAAAAGTGACCAGTTTTAGGGTACCTATTCCAACACTTTAAATGAGAATCACCAAAGTTGAAGAAGAGAAACAACTGTGATACCAATAAGGTCCAGTCAGAATGGTGTAATTTATTTGAGTAAGGTGTCATTTTGTGGAGGTTTAGAAGGCGTTCGGACATAAATATTGTGAAATTTTCGAAAAAGTGAAAAAAGATAAAGTGAAAATGGTATTTAAAAATAAGAGTTGTGTTTGGATATTATTACAAAATTGAAGCTGTTTTTGAATTTTTGTGAGTGATTTGAAGTGAAAATTTTGATAAAATTACTATTTGGAGTTTTTTAAATTTTTGAAAAATTCCGTAATTCAATTTTAAGTAAAATTTAAAAATTTCATGATCAAACACTGATTTCGAAAAAAGAAAAAAAATCGAGAAAAAGCAAAAATAAAATTGCCTTAATGTTCTATTAGAAGCGTGATGCGAATAGTAATAGTATTTTCTTTATTCCCTTTTCCGTTCTAGGTAGATCTCAAATTACATCAATTAATTTATCTCCTTACAGGGGTTACTTAATCTCCCATTTTATATGACTTTATAACATTTCAGGAACCAACAGCCTTTTTACTACGTACAAGTTCTTTTAAACATAAGACAAGTTAAAAAAAAAAAAAAAAGAATTCGTGTTAAAAATATTAAGATTTTGACTATCAGAAAGTAAAAGTTCCACATGTATTACATAGAAAGTTCAATGTTGTATAATTCAAAAGGTAACCGTAAAACGGTACAGTTAAATTTATACATGATTTTTAGACAAGTGGACTAATTAGATCTTGAAATAATATAATAATTGAAGAAATACATAATACTTAACCTTCGAATGTAGATGAAATAGCAAAGATGGTGATTCCATGAACACGGTTTCCGAACACAGCAATGATGAGATCTAAAAGCTAGAGAGTGAAATTGTATAAGGCTTTGCATAGAATATAGTATATGTTCTTGCCAGAAAATTCGTATCATTTACAATGGTAACTGAGCTCACTATTTACAGCTAGACCTAGGGAAAAAGGTCCTAGGATCGTGCCCTCCTTTAATGGCAATTGTGGGATCATCGATGAAGATGTAAGAGTATAAATGCCAAATTCTCTGTAACGGACCATCGCTCTTAATGTTGTAGAATATTCCTTAGTAAATGCTACCGGGCGCAGAGCATTCAATACACTTTTATGAACGTTATCCGTTCTGGTGACAAGCGCAGTGGTTGCATTCAGTCCTCAACCATCCCATCTTGGGTTCCACGTGTCCTCCTTTTAGTCAGCCACGTGCCATATCATATTTTACCCTATACAGATAGTCCTTCTACTTTCCGGTGACATAACTTTGTGTTACTGGAAAGTTGGTAGAAATACCTTTTTGGCGGGAATTACTATAATTCCCTCTGAAGGTCTCTGACAGTTGATTAGATGCACGTCTCTCCGTATTAAATACCCCGAACACGCGTCATCCTATGATTCAGCACAACTTTTACCGATTATCGAGGTAATCATGGCCATGAATTTAGCCGCCAAAATTTTACTTATACGCAATTTTCTTTCCCTTTACGTTTCACAATTGTTTGAGCTTCTGATTTGCATCCTTGTTTTTCATCCTTTTTCTGATTTTCTTAAAACTCAAACTCTTTACCTTCTTCTTTTCCAATGGCTTCTTCCTCCAAACGTGGTGGTTCTTCAAAGAATAAGAACAAAAACGAGGACACCATTCCTCCAACAGTGGATTCCATCATCCCAAGAAGGCTTAGTACTTCGAAGAATTTTGAAGAGAAATTCTACTGCTAACCCTCATACATGGGTTGTTACTAGGTACCTTTCTTCCATTCGTCCTTTCAGTATTCTTGTTGTGAAGGAGGACTGTCGCTGCAATGAGTTGGAAATTATCGCTCCTGATCTATCGGAGAGAGTGATCCTTCCTAAGGAAGGTTTTACATACTTTTTTCACGTATTCCTTTACTTTGGGTGCATTTTCTTTGAGTGGAGAGCTTGATTTCCGTGATTGTGGAGTTTTGCCTCCGCTACCAAGTATGTTTGGTACAGGTAAGTCCTTCAGTGTGGAGGACGATCGTCTACCTCCGACGCTTGTGCCAAGAAATTGGAGAGGAGCTTACCTTAGTTCATGTGATGAATCTTGGAATGATAAACCTTTGCAAACATGGCCACCATGCTTTGTTGTCTAGCATGGATGATGACAACGACCGTCGGTGGATGGAACGGTTCGTTGCAGTGGCCACCAACGACATCATTCCGACAACAGCTTCATCCTTTCCGGTTGCTTGGAACCACACTCATAAGTTGTTTGTATAATATTCCTCTTACTAGATATTCTTCTATGGCCGTATCATCTCTTCACCCTTCGCATGTTTCAGCAACTCGATGGCTCCCATCGGTGGTGTACAAGGTTTGAACCGGTGGGTTCAGAAGATTTTGGGCGCCATGACACTCGAAACTAGTTCGCGGAAAGAATTGGCCCTTAAATACAGGTAGAAGGCCAAAAATCATGGTAACTTTAATTTACCTTGCTTCCATTTTTGCATATGAAGAACTTGGTTGAAACCTTCTGACTTTGTTCATAGAATTAGGTCTACCTACGGGTTCTGTTGTTGTCCCCGAGGAGGACGTTCTGGCTGATCCTACTGATGCAGTGAGGTTGTTTCAGGAAGCACTTACACGAAGGGGTATCTCGCCGGGTGCAAATATTTCTTTACGGAGTCCCCGGCCGGAAGATAAACAAACAAAGAGAAGACGTTCCTCCCCGGTCGGGGAAAAGAATAAAAGGGCAAAGATTGCTGCCCCCCGAGTCATCTCCGACGATGATGACTGGTCCTCCTTCCGAGCCGATGATAGACACTGTGATGATCGATGATGATGGAGAAGCTGGTGATGTGGGAGCTTCTTTACATAGAAGGCGATGATCCTCATAATCTCAACAGGATGCTCGACCTGTTGAGATAATTGCACCAACCGAAGGCGACGTCTCAGCACTTTGGGTAAAATATGATTTAGTGGAATATGCCAACACCTATTTTGGGGCCCCAATTGTTGTGACCGGTGCTGCGGGGCTGAGCATCGGGTTCTTGCCTTCTTTGGTTGGCGAGCATTCAACAACTGGCACTGCATTTGATGTAGCTGCTTCTCATTCTTCAACTCCATCAGCTCCATCTCCACATTCACCAACACCAGCACTTTCTATCTTCATCCTCTCTTCCACCAGCAGTTGCTAGATCACTTTCATCGGCTGCACCTGACCGTAAAGAAGGTGTTCCTCTTCCACAGTCCCCAGTTCATGGGAATTTGGGGAAGATTATGCCACCCCTCTGAAGATCCACAAAGGACGAGGAATGTTACTTTTTCAGTCTCTACCGGGTGTAACCTGATGTCTCGGCCGGTGGAGCTTGCTAATTATCTGAAGCTTTTGGCTTTAGAAAAGGACTGGGAAAAGATTTAGGCACTCTCAGGAGAGTGCTTGTTGAACAATATCATGCATAATGCCACAGCGGTATGTTCTTTTCTTCATTCGTTACTTCTTCTACTTTAGTACGAATGTATTCTAAGTTTTACTTCTTATTTGTAGGCCAACTTTCTTGCTTTGATGGCCTTCAAAGGTTGATTCGTGAGAAGAAAGAACTTACTTCTGAATGGGATCAGCTTTTGGCGGAACGGGAACAGACTGTTCTCCGCCTCTCGGAACTAGAAACCAGAGCTACTGAGGCCCCTGTTTTGGCAGCTCATCTGCAACAAAGCGAGCAAGAAGTGGTAATCTTTAGTCAAAAAATTAGGCCGCTGAGGGTTAAATTTGATGAGGCCAAAGCCAAATGGGCAGAAGTCCAGAACGCCATTCTTGTTGCAGCCGACCGTGAGGCTACCTCCGTTGAAAGAATGATTAACTTTGAGGCGGCCTTGAACTCCAAAAGTGAAGAGCTTGCTGACGTGGAGCTGAAACATGCCCAGCTAGAAGAGAAGTACAGGAAAACTATTGAGCATAATAGGCTCTTTAGTTCAACTGTCTGTGAGCTCGATGTCAGCCTCAAATCTGCTAGATTCGCCCGGGAAAACCTTTCCGCCGAAGTCACTCAACTCAAAGAAGAACTTAAGCGCCCAGTGGCTTCCCTCATTGTTGAAAAAACTTATTTCATGTATAGCATGAGGAGGAAAAACCTTGGAAGAGGCCAAAGCTGGTATCATCGATGTTGATGCCGAAATAGCTAAGGCCCGAGAGCTTGAGTTAGCTGTAAAAAATGGACTCCCGGCGCAATCTAATGCTCCAGGTTCTTCTGATTCTGGTTCCGAATTTTCGGAAACTGAAAAGGGATCGCAAGGCGATGAGGCCGAAGACCAAACTGGGGAAAGTGTTGAGCAATCGGCGGAACCACCTACTCTTCCTGGCAATGCGGATACTTCTGTTCCTTCTGGTCCAGGAGGCGCTGCAGTGTAACTTTTCCTTTCTTTTCTCATTTTGTACTTGTAACGTTTTGGCTCGTTCTTGTGAATAAAGACATACTTTTTTTCAAATATTGTTTGAGTCTTACTCTCGTTTAAATATCCATGCAAGCTTTTAGTTTTGCATTTGCTCAAGTATTCCGCGCATGTTGTTTAATTCGCGCTTTGTTATATGTAGTCTCGGATGCCCTTTCTCCGAAGCATTTTGGTTCTGAGTATTATCCCTTTTACCTGAGGGTTTTTATGAATTTTTGCGCAAGTTTCCCTTTTACGTAAGGGTTTCTATAAATATCTGTGCAAGTTTCCATTTTACGTGAGGATTTCTATGAATATTTACGCAAGTTTGCTTTTTGCGTCCTTTTCATATGCGGCTTCAGGTGTATTTTTTCCCGATGGCATTTTGGATTCCGAGAATTGATTCTTCCGGAACCAACCCTTTAACGTGAGAGTTTATATAAGAGAGGGCCCTCTTATGTTTATGGTGCTCTCTAGGAGGACGTCTCCTGTTTATCACGGCATTAACATTTGAAGTACTTGTTTAACTTTCAAATGACAAAATCAGCTCATCGCGCAGACAAGAAACAAGATAAAAGCAAAAGGATTTCACTTTATTACTTCTATTTTCAGAAATTACATAAACGTTTTGCTATGCAGATAAGAAATTGTCATTACTTGTGGCTATCTTGTATTACTTGTTTCTACGGGGCTGGCTACGCAGTCCCGGGTCCCGATGATGCATTTTGTTCTCGATTGACGTGGCAGTCATTGTTGCCGTATCCTCATATCATTCCCCCAGTGTTTGAATGCGAATAATGCAAATTAAAACACTGGAAGTCTTGTGTCTTCAAAGGTCCTACCAGTGAATGCGGCAACATATCTTGTTTCCGTTTAGGAACCCATGCTATCGAGCGAAAGAATACCTAACAGTCCTCTAGGTGGTTGTGCCCGTGAACGGTCAGGTAACCTCTGTTCGGTAGCAAACTTGACTTCCCAGCGGGAATTTGCTATCGAAGCAAAGATTACCTAATCGTCCCCGAGTGGAAACTTGTTCGTTTGCCTTGCTATCAAAGGTCTTATTGCTGCTGTCTTCGTAATATGTTTTCTGTCGCTGCCTCATTAAAACCTTGCCAAAAAAATTCAATTGGGAAAAAAACTGAACGAATGAAAAAAGAGTACAACACATACTTTCTGTTTGAGTGCTGTTCATCAGTAATAATATCTTTTGAGGTGTGCCACGTTCCAGTTGCTGGGCAACTTGTCCCCATTCTAGTTCTCCAACTCGTATGAACCTTTCCCAATGACAGCTAAAATCCGGTAAGGACCTTCCCATGTTGGACCTAGCTTTCTCATGTTGAGCTCCCGGGTATTTTGTGTAACTTTCCTTAGAACCAAGTCTCCTACTTTGAAAAACCGAAACGTGGCTCTCCGATTGTAATATCGCTCCATCCTCTGCTTTTGAGCTGTCATTCTTATATGCGCCAAGTCCCTGCATCCCTCGAGCAGTTCCAAGTTGATTAGCATTGCTTCGTCGTTCGATTCTTCGTTTGCCTGAGAATATATCAAAGTGGGTTCCCCCACTTCAACCGGGATTAGGGCTTCAGCACCGTACACGAGGGAAAAAAGGAGTCTCTCCTGTACTTGATTTGGCCGTTGTTCGGTAGGCCCATAGAACTCCGGGTAACTCTTCGTGCCATTTGCCTTTCACTGCTTCCAACCTTTTCTTGAGGTTTTGAATGATCACTTTGTTTGTCGACTTCGCTTGACCGTTTGTGCTCGGATGATGAGGCGAAAATGTGATTCTCTTTATTTTCAAGTCTTCGAGGAACTTTATGACTTTCACACAGATAAACTATGGCCTATTGTCGCATGCTATCTCTTTTGCTATTCCGAGTCTGCAAATTATATTTTCCCATAAGAAATCGATCACTTCGCGTTCTTCGATCTTTTGATAAGAACCTGCTTCCACCCATTTAGAAAAATAATCAATCAAAATTAAAAGAAATCTTACCTTTCCCAGAGCCGGTGGCAGCGGTCTAACGATGTCCGTCCCCCATTCATGAACGACCATGGAGACAGAATCGAATGTAAGGGTTCTGCCAGTTGATGTACTAGTGATGCGAAGTATTGGCACTTATCACATTTTCGTACGAAATCTTTGGCGTCTTGTTCATGCGAGGCTAGTAATATCCTGCTCGTACCAATTTTAGCACCAAAGACTCTGTGCCTGAGTGATTGTCGCGTATCCCTTAGTGGATTTCTCTTATGAAATAGTCAGCTTCTGACGCTCCTAAACATCGTGCCAGCGGGCATTGGAAAGATTTTCTATACAATTGGCCTTTCATGAAGCTATAACGTGCGGCTTTGGTGCGTAACGCCCGTGATGCTTTGGGATCGTCGGGCAACTTTCTGTGTTCGAGGTAGTTGATTATTTCATTCCTCCAGTCGCAGACCAGACTAGCCGAGTTCACCTCATAGTAACCATCTGTATTCAGGACCGAACTCATCAGTTGTACTACCGTGCCAGACTTCGATCCCTCTATTTTTGTCGATGAACCAAAGTTTGCTAGTGCGTCTATTTCTGCATTATCTCTCTCGGGATATGAGTTATTGACCACTCACAAAATCGTGCCAATAGAGGCTGGACCTTTACTACGTATTGTTGCATACGTTCTTCTTTGGTATCAAAGATCCCATAAACCTGATTTACCACCAGCTTCGAGTCGAATTTGATTTCGATAATCTCGGAATCATGTCCCCGGGCCAATTCGAGCCTTGCAATCAAAGCTTCATACTCTGCATCATTATTATTAGTTAAGGGATCATGTTGATGGCTTGCCTTAAGGTTTCCCCCGAGGACGTGATTAAAACTATTCTGAGCCCGGACCCTTTTACATTCGAGGCTCCATCCATAAATATGGTCCAATCCCCTGATGTCGATTTCGACACCATTACTGCTTCCTTGGTTGCCAGAGGCAGCAGTCCTGGACTAAAATCGGCCACGAAGTCAGCCAAGACTTGTGACTCAATTGCAGTCCTTGGTTTATACTATATGTCGAATTCGCTCATTTTAACGGCCTATTTGGACAATCTGCCCGAGAGTTCGAGTTTATAAAGGATGTTCTGCAAAGGGAAAGTGCTCACTGCAGCTATCAGGTGGCATTGAAAATAGGGCCTCAGCTTCCGAGCGGCGACTACGAGAGCTAAGACCAGTTTTTCCAAATATGGGTAGCGAGTTTCTGCTCCCGTTAAAATTTTGCTAATGTAATAAATAGGAAATTGCGTACCTTTGTCCTCCCGGACTAAAACTGCACTTACCGCAACTTCTGAAATCGCGAGGTAGACTAGCAATGTTTCGCCTTCTTTTGGTTTCGAGAGCAATGGAGGGCTTGATAAGTACTTCTTTAAGTCCCTCAAAGTTTGCTAGCACTCTGGCGTCCATTTGAAATTGTTCTTCTTTTTGAGCAATGTAAAGAAGCGATGACACTTCTCCGACGACCGGGAAATGAACTTGCTCAAAGGTTTTAACCTTCCAGTGAGTCTTTAGACTTCTTTCACGTTTGATAATTAATCTGGGATATCTTCTATGGGCTTGATTTTGTCGGGGTTTACTTCAATTCCCCTTTGTGAGACCAAAAACCCCAGGAACATACCGGAGCTGACCCCGAACGCGCACTGTTCGGGGTTAAGTTTCGTGTTATGCTTTCTCAAGATATCGAATGTTTCTTGCAAATGCTTAAGGTGGCCACCTGCCTTCAAAGACTTAACAAGCATATCATCAATAACAACTTCCATGGTCTTTCTTATTTGTTTTTCGAACATCTTATTTACGAGCTGTTGATAAGTGGCTCCAACGTTTTTTCAACCCGAAGGGTATTACATTGTAACAATATGTACCAGAATTTGTTATAAACAAAGTTTTTTCCTGATCATCCAGGTTCATCTTAATTTGGTTGTACCCGAAATAAACATCAAGGAAACTCATTAACTCGTTCTCGGTCGTGGCATCAATCATTTGATCGATATTTGGCAGTGGAAACTAATCTTTTAGGCACGCCTTATTAAGATCTTTATAGTCTACACACATACAAAATTTATTGTTCTTCTTAAGAACTACTTCTATATTGGCTAGCCAGTCTGTATATCTTACCTCTCTGGCCGAACCGATTTTAAGCAAGCAGGTTACCTCTTCTTTGACGAATTTATTCCTGGCCTCGGCAATAGGGGCTTCTTCTATCATACCGGTGGTACGCTGGGGTCCAAAGTCAGCTTGTGCACGGCTATTTCCATCAGGATACCTATCATATCCTCGTGCGACCATGCAAAACAATCAGCGTTAATTTTAAGGAATTTAATAAAACCAAACCTGAGCTAGGGATGCAGTCTTGTCCCCAAGGGAAATTTTCTTTCTAATAATTCTTCGAACAATGCCACTTGCTCTAGTTCCTCTGTCGTGGATTTTGTTGTGTCCGTTTCTTCTGGAATTTAGAAATATCTTGGCACCTGATACTATTCTAATGACTCTACCCCTGGAATAACCTCTTCTAACTCGGGAGTAGGTGTTGGTTCCTGTAATTGCTATGTCGTGCGCTCCTTCCCTTTGCTACTGGAAATTGAGATTGCATTCATCTCCTTCGCTGCCGGTTGGTCACCTCCTATCTGTTTGATTCCTTCGGGCGTTGGAAACTTCAGCAATTGGTGATACGTCGAAGGTACATCTTTTATCTCGTGTAGCCATGGCCTTCCCAGGAGGATGTTGTATCCCATATTACCATCCACAACTTCGAAGAGAGTTGTTTTGATTAATCCTTCAGCGTTCGTGAGCAGCAGGATCTCTCCCCGGGTCGTCACGCTCGAAAGGTTGAATCTAGCGAGGAGTTTTGTTGTCGGAATGATGCTTACGGTGAGTTTAGCTTGTTCCAGTACTCTGCATTGTATGATATTAGCCGAACTTCCTAGATCCACTAGAGCACACTTAATTTTAAAATCTAACACATTTAAAGAGATTAGCAGTGCGTCATTGTGTGGTAACAACAATCCGCTTGCATCTTTCTCCGTGAAAGTGATATCATCCTCCCAGAGCCTTTTGCTGTGAGTAATCGAGGCTTTAGTCTTCTTTGCCGTTGAAAAGGTGACCCCATTAATTTCGTTCCCCACAAAGATCATGTTGATCGTTTGGCGTGGGGCTTCTTCTCCTGCTTTCGAAGATTCTGCGTTGTCCCTGTTGCAACTGTAATTGTTCTGAGCTCGATCACTCAAGAATTCACGGAGATGATCATTCTTTAATAGCGTTGCTACCTCCTCCCGAAGATGTCGACAGTCTCCTGTCCGGTAACTGTTCGTCCTATGGTATTCGCACTATAAATTGGGATCCCTCTAGTTAGAATCGGACCCCATAAGGCTCGAGAATCGTGCTTCTTTAATGTTCTTCATGGCTGACACCAGTTCCACTACACTGACGTTGAAGTTATATTCTGATAACTTGGGGTAAGAAAGGTCTTGAGGCTCCGACGTTTGTTTATCTTGAAGTGATCTATTGTTTTGACCACGATCAGCCCCTCCGTCAGCGGTGAACTTGTTTGGTGCTTTGAGATTGAAGATTGATTCTTGAAGCTCGAGCTTGAATTGAGACTTGGATTGAGTCTTGAATGCTCACTTCTTAATTAGAAGCCAAGAAAATGGATTTTGAGATGCTGGTCGATGTGTGCATCACGTCAAAGCTCGACCACAACCGTCTTTGTGCTCGAACAACCTTTTTCTTTCGAGTAGAGTTTGGAACTTGATTCTTGAAAAGTCGGGTTGCTAACACATTATCAAAGCTGACTCCGACTATCTTGTGATCGAAAGACCTCCTTTTTTTTTTCTTTTTTTTTCTGACGAGAACTAAAACTGCAAACTTTAATCGTAACAATATGTGCTTTATGTCGGGGTCCTGAAAAACCATTAAAGACGAACAAAATTTTGGCACTAGAAATTTTTTGTAAATTATTAGAGAAAGCTATAAATTATCTAATTTATTGAAAGGAAAACAGAAAACATTATAAACTAGCTATGTGAGGATATGCAACCAGGGGGTAGTACCATGCGTTACCAAAAGGAAAATGTAACCAGGTGTTGGTACCCTGCGTTATTAAGGAGGAATGTAACTAGGGATTGACACCCTGTATCACTAGGAAGGAATGTAGCCAGGGGTTGGTACCTATATTACGGAAAAGAATGTAACCAGGGGTTAGTACCCTGTATTATTGAGGATTAACGTAACCAGGGATTGGTACCTTGTATTACTGAGGAAAATTGCAACTAGGGGTTGTTACACTGTATTACTAAAAGGAATGTAACTAAGGGTTGGTGCCATGTATCACTAAGAAGAAATGTATCCAGGGGTTGATACCCTGTATTACTAATAGGAATGTAACTAGGGGTTGGTATCCTGTATTACTGAAAGAAATTTGACTAGGGGTTGGTACCCTGTATTATTGAAAGGAATGTAACCAGGGGTTGGCAACCTGTATTATTGAAAAGGAATGTAATCAGAGGTTGGTAAACTGTATTAATGAAAAGGAATGTTACCAGGGGTTGGTACCCTGAGCTGAATCCCCCTAGACGAAAAGGTTCTACCCGAGTTAAGCTACGAAAAACAGGCTTGGCGAAGAGTACTTCTATCCGAAAATATGAGTTGGATCCCCCTAGGTGAAAAGGTTCTACCCGAGTTAAGCTACGAAAGGCAAGCTTGGACGAAGAGTACCTCTACCTGAAAATATGAGCTGGATCCCTCTAGGCGAAAAGGTTCTACCTGAGTTAAACTACGTAAAAACAGCCTGAGTGAAGAGTATTTTTACCTGGAAATATGAGCTGGATCCCCCTAGGCAAAAAGGTTCTACCCGAATTAAGCTACGAAAAGCAAGTCTGGTGAAGAGTACTTATACCCAGAAATATGAGTTGGATCCCCCTAGGCGAAAAGGTTCTACCTGAGTTAAGCTACAAGAAGCAAGCCTTGGCGAAGAGTACCTCTACCCGAAAATACGAGCTGGATCCCCCTAGGTGAAAAGGTTCTACCTGGGTTAAATTACGTAAAACAGCCTGAGCGACACTCTTCTACCCCGAAATATGAGTTGGATCCTCCTAGGCGAAAAGGTTTTACCTGAGTTAAGCTACGTAAAACAACCTGAGCAAAGAATACTTCTACCCGAAAATATGAGCTGAATCCCCCTAGGCAAAAAGGTTCTACCTGGGTTAAGCTACATAAAGCAAACATGGGCGAAGAGTACTTCTACCCGGAAATATGAGCTGGATTCCCCTAGGCGAAAAAATTCTGCCTGCGTTAAGCTACGAAAATGATCTGTATGAACAGTAGTGATGCATGCTGAAAATAAAATTAAAGGAGATTTTGAGGAACTCACTTTTTGGGACATTCGTCCTTTGAGAATCTTCATTCTGCACTACTTTGTTCCTGCTTCAAACAAAGAAAATTTGTGAGTTTTCAAAGTGGTGATCGGTTTGTGGCTTTGATGCCCTGAGTAGCTTGAATTCACGGCCACTGTTGTCGAAGAACCGATTCTGTCAGTGTGGTACCAAGATGCTCAGATACTTTATATCGCTTTCTGGAGACCTTGACTTTCTGACGTTTCCCCGACTGTTTCATACCCAGATGTCCATGGTATCGCCGACCCTTATCCCCAAGGCAAGGCTATTTTTTCTTTAAAATCAAACTTAGTTGTCTTGCACCCAATACCATTGGTGTCTACTATGCTTATCAACTTTTCCCATAAAGCCAGTCTTGCTTAGGCAACTTTTTGAGTTTCTTTGAGACACTTTGTTCGGCTTATTGGAGGAGATCACAGATGGATGTGTGCCTTTTTTAATGTCGTGCATGCCCTGCATCCTTTGTTTTGCACTTTTGGGGATACGGTAATCAATTTTGTGGCCCTTTCTTTGTTGGCTTCTAAAAAAATATACCAGCAAACTTTTTTACTTTTGAAACTTCCATCTGCATGAACCCTCAGATCTTGTTTAACTTTAACAACTTACTGTTCAAGTTGCTTCCTGGGTATGTCCTCTTTGATGTGCTAGGACAGAACTTGCTTTGTACAGTGAGAAATCTGGTAACAGATTTTGAAATCATTTCTTGTTTCTTTTAACAAAGACTGGCTTAAAAGAATAATGAAAATGCACACAATGACGCGATGTAGAAGTGAGAAGGAATAGTATTTAACTCAAAATGCCACTTTAGGGAGAAAGAATGAGAAAAAATAAAAAAGGATCTTTTGAATAAAAAGGGATCTTTTGAATGTGATAACCAACTTTAATGATCATGACATGCATTTTAGACTGGGCGGCTCTATCCAACCAATCTACCTTTTCTTCTTGTTGTTCCCTTTCATCTTTGAAGTTGATCTCTTTGCGCCAATCATTTGCATCAAATCACAACTCACCTTCGACCGATAGTGGCCCAACTGGTTTTCACCAACCGACCTCTCTCATTTATTTATCTCTACTTACCATTGCCTTACAGTGCTCATGAGGGTTTTCACTAGTAAGACTCTCATATATATATATATATATATATATATATATATATATATATATATATGTATTTTGCTTTCTTCTGTGAGCAACTTGATAGTGTTCTATGTCGTGTGACAATTGTTTGCTCATTGCATGCTTTTCTTGGCATTCTTGATGGTTTATCAGGAGGTCTTTATTTGGAAGGCTTTTGGATATGGTTAGAAGTAAAGGACGGTATGAAGGCTCAAGATAAATTCAATATGATGGTGTTGTACACTTACTACTCTTGGAATTGACTCTTTCAAAAAAAAAAAAAAATTCTGCCCTAGTTTCAGATACTGGGAATTTTTTTTTTTTTGATTTGGTTGGACTGAACCCTAGTATAGAGCTGCCTACGTATCCTTAAAAGGAATCAATCAAACGTAGTTCAAATATCTGATTTAACCCTTTTTTTTAAATCTTTCTTTCTTTTCTCTTTTATTTTTTTTTCTTCTCTTTTTTTTCTATAATCAAATTGCACTAGCTCCTATTTTCTAGTAGCATGGATCTTTGATTCTCTCTCTTTTTTTTTTACTCTATACTTGATTCCAAAAGAGGATGGTTCAAAGTAAAATAAAGCAGGCTCAAAAGGGGTGACGAAGGGTATAATGTGTTTGGATAGCAGGAAAAGGGCCTCCCAGCCTTAAGAATGCCAAAGGTTTTATCTCTTCTCAGGTTCGACATTGATGGACATAACTGTCTTCTTGGTTTTTTCAGTTGTATAGCTCCGTAGTCAATATCTTATTTGTAACAAATGACCTTTGACAATTTGGAGCCACCTTTTATTGGTCTTTGTCTTGATGTGCAAGGACGCATTTCAGTACCAGCTAATCCATTCAAAAATTCCCTGGAATATATTCCCTAATATAATTAGATTATGGTAGGTCGTGGCCAAAACCCTTTTATCGATTAGTCCAACTAGACTTCAAAACTTTCAATTATCCTTAAGTCGGTATTCATGATGGTTTGAGATAAACACCTTTAACCTCTGTGGATATGACTGTCTTGGTTCCATGGGATCTTGACGCAGGCTTATCATTAAAGTTTTTCAACCTTTTAACTCCAAGTGTTCTTCCACAATTCAAACCAAGATTCGACAGACTTTCTAAAATCTAGTCGAAAACTCTGCATGCTTGTCATGTCACTAAAATCGGCATGAAAAGAACAATATATGCAAGAAGAATTAAACATAATGGATTAAAATGACACAAAATGAAAAGTTGCATTTTATTGATTAAAAGATAGAGAGGTTTGATGACAGGACAAACAAACAACATCTGGATCACAACCTCAAAGTACTCCAGATGATATAAATTATGACAAAATAAGTTACCAAGACTCCTTCCCGGCAAGTAGGGGAATGACTTTCCAATTACCAAGCTTGACATCTTGGCTAAGAATTTGCAACATCAGCATTACTACGGAATTCAATAAGATTGCTTTGGAATCAACATTCAAATTTCTGACTCGTTCCCCAATATTGGCTATCGGATTTCAAGACTGACAGCATTAGAAATTTCATAGCAAGCAATTTGCCAAAAAACTTGAAAGAATTCTCATGTCCCTATCATTACAGATCGTCTCACACAAAGCATGTCATGTTGCTCAAACCTAGTAAAAATCAACCAACATTTGCCACTACTTTTTACCATCAAATTGTGTATTTGCCTTTTCGTGACCTTAGTCGGATCAACAATAGTGGTGCTAATTTTCGTGGTTGAGAAGATGATAGAGTGATCCTGGATTATTTTCGTGATTCACCATTGCAAACCGACGAACAGACCACCTTTAAACTAGCTTTTATTTCAAAATAACAAGCATGTTAGAATGAACACGCTCTTCTTCTCTTTCTTCTTCTTTTTTTCTTTCTTTATTTTTCACTTTTTTTCAAAATCATTTGATCGAACCTGATGGGGGTTGCCTACGTATCATGTGGGAACATAATATCAGATCTTGCGTAGTTCAGGAAGATCCGGAATAAAGTAAATAAATTAACTTTTACTTTTATACAATTCAGACCATGATAGCTCCTAACAAGGAAAAAAATTAAATGTTTTTGGATTTTTTTTTTGGGAATGGTTGATAGAAAGACCAACCCAATCTCGATAAGAATCAGTACGCTACACTCGATCTAAGAAAAAAAATAATTTTTTTTTGGATTTCAATTTCTTTTGAACAAAAGACTTCTAAAGAAGAAATAAAATATTTTTGAATTTTTGCCTTTGAATTTCTGAAAATATTTTTGGATTTTGAGTTTTCTTTTTAATTTTCGAAAGAAAAACTTCTGAAAAAGAACAAACATATTTTGGAATTCAAATTTTTTTTGTTCTTTTTTTAAATTTTTGGATTTAATGTCTCAAAGATAGATTTGAAGGAAAATATTTTTGGATTTTTAAAAATTAGGGGCTGGACCCGATAAAGGTTGCCTACGTATCTCACATCCGGTGAGAATTAGACCCGCGTAGTTCGGTACAACCGACTATGTTTTCTCTTTTTTTATTTTTGTGAAAATTAATCTTTAACACCATACACACTAAACCACATTATTTTTTTAAAAAAAAATAACTGACATTTGTACAGAAATCGGGAGAATGCTCTTTATATCTCTTTGTTCATTCAATTGATCTACCCTAAAGTCGGGCAACATGCAAGCCTTCCAAATAATGTAATAGGTAGCACATAACATGAACATAATGGTCTCAATAAGATACTTGTCAAAATAGGCCCCGGCCCCTATGCCGACCTCTGCTAAGTCAAATGATGCAAATAAACCGAACCTACTAGGGATATTCGGCATGATATTTGTTCTTCTAGGTTTAAATCCTGATGGAAAAGGTATTTAGACTGGCTTACCCAAGCGGACAACTCGAGCCGAGAAGGGTCAGCGTACCGGTAGCATTGCTTTTCGGTTTAGCTGGTAGTGCTCCCTGCCTAAAATGTGTGCGACTAAAATCCTTCACCGGGTGACAAACGCCTCGGCTATCTCAAAGAAAACGGGTTATGCCAAGCAAATGCGCAAATTTAATTTCAAGAAGACTCAGAGGGATGCGTCAGAATACAATTTAAAATACAGTTCAACAATATCAAAGTGGTAAAAAGCGGACAAGTAGCATATTAGGCCCAAAAAAATCACAATATATACAAAATCAATAAAGCCAAATAAAAGTCAGTATTTATAAGCTCGAATTTTGGTTGTCCCCAGCAGAGTCGCCAGAGCTGTCACACCCTTTTTTACCCTAAAAAGATATGTATGGTATGGATAGTTGCAAGCTAAAGATTTTTTCCAATTATAGTGACAAACTTGAGTAGTGATTATTTTATTTACAAGGTCACCACTTGGAATTGATTTTTTGGGTATTCCAAGTCATTTTTTATTTAAATCCCTAGTCAAAGTAAGGTTTGACTCTATTATTATTGGTCTGCGAAAACAAAGTCCGGGTAAGGAATTCTGTTGGCGGGGGAGAAGGTGTAAGGTATTCCCCGAGTCTCGTAGTTCTAGCACGGTCGCTTTATTGACTACATTTGGCTTATATTATTTTTGGATAAATTGTGTTTTATTGGTTCTCCTGTTTTACCTATGTCCGTTTTTATTGTTTAATATTTGATTTATTGAAATTATCTTCAAATAAGTCACGCGTATATGTACTCATTTTATTTGGCGTGTCAAGTATCATGTCTCGCGTACGTTTACTCAATCAACGACATATTTATTATTATTCGAAGTTGATTGGTCAAGTCGCATGAACGCACACTTGTATTGGGGTTAGTATATCATAGTTATGCCACGAGAACCGTACCCATAACTATGATGATTATTTATTAGTTCGCGCCTAAATCATTTAACGATATCCAAAAGTTATTTTTCTAAACCACTTCGAGATTTGTTCTGAGGTCATGGAGTTATAGAACAATTGAGGAAAGTGAGTCAGCTTTTGTTCTTATTAAATTGGGCCTACATAGAAATTATTGTCGTAATGACCCGACCGGTCGTTTTGCTTTCTAGATCCTCATTATCCTAAATAAGACTCCCCATATGTGCTTTTACTATTTTATGACTCGCGGGGATGATTAATTTGGGATTTGAAAAGGTTCGGGTTGAAATCGGAACACTTGGTTCCTTAATGTTGGCTAAAAGGAGCTAAGTTTGATTTGAGTCATAATTTTGAGTAAACGACCTCAGAACCGGAATTTGACAATTCCAATAGGTTCGTATGATGATTTTGGGTTGGGCGTATGTTTGGATCGGGTTTTGGATGACTCGGGAAAGTTTCGGTGCTTAATGTTGAAAGTTGGCTTATTGAAGGTTTAAAAGTTCTTTAAATTTGATTTGGAGTAGATTTTGGTGTTATTGAGGTTCGTTTGGGATTCCGAACCTACGAATAGTTCTGTATGGTGATTTAAGACTTGCACGCGAAATTTGGTGTCATTCCTAGTAGCATAAGTATGATTGGACGAGCTCGGAGTTAGTTGGAAGAATTTGAAGTTCATAAGTTGATTCAATTTGGTTTGGGGCGTGATTCTTAGTTTTGGTGTTCTCTTCCGTGTTCCGAGGGTTCGAGCAAGTCCATCTCACGGTTACAAACTTGTTGGTATGTTTTGGACGAGACCTCGGATGCAATCCAAACGATGCACAGATCGATTTAGAGCTCAAAGGGCTGCTGGAACACCAGTTCTAGTGTGCCCGCATCTGTGAGCTTTTGGCCGTAGATGCAAGCTCGCAAAAGCGAGCCCAGGACCGTAGAAGCGCAAGGGAGTGGGATTTCTTGTGGTCGCAAAAGTGGGGAAAGGGCCGCATCTGCGAAGGCACAGATGCGGGATTTCTATTGCAAAATCAGCCTAGGGCTGCGGCCTGTAGACCGCAGAAGCGGACTCGCTTCTGCGAGGAAGCGACCGCAGGTGCGCTTGGAGGCTGGCCAGGCCTGACCGCGGATGCGACCTAGCTTCCACAGATGTGGGAGACCGTCCGCTGAAGCGAAATCACTAAAGGCAGTGAGGTCATTTAAGACGGACTTAGACCATTGTTTTGAGGTAAGTAATTTCTATCTAATGTGAGTTAAATACATAGATTATAGGTAGATTTTAACATGAAAATTTGTGAGAATTTTGGGTTTAAATGAAAAACCTAGATTTTGATAAAAATAGAATTTTACCACGAAAATGGTTATGGGATTGAGTGAAAATTATATATCTGAGTTCATGAGGTTATGGGTAATAACTTTCTTCAAAAATTTTCGGAATCCGGGCACGTGAGCCCGAGGGCAAATTTTAAGAATTTTTCAGTTTGGGTTGGGTAATTACTCTAATAGCTAAATCATTGGCTTTTGAGCGTATATTGATTAATTTATACAACATTTGACTAGTTTCGGATTGTTCAGTACCGAGTTGAGGCTTTAGGGTGAATTAGAGGCCGGAAAGCGAGCTTTGAGACCTTGCCTAACCTTGTAAGAGAAAATTTACCCGATAGGTGATTTAAATTGCTATTTGCTTCTAATTGTGGGGGCTACTTATGCACGAGGTGATGAGAGTCCGTGTGTAGCTACTAACTATGTTTATGTCTGAGTAGTTTAGGATCTGAATCATAAAATACTTGTAATGTTTGCACCCTACTTGTTAATTAAACTGCCTAAATTATATTGAAACTTGATAGAGAAATTATAAAAGATCGTATTTCACTTACTTGAGTTTTGGCGGGTTACTTGACTGTTAATAAAAATTGTGTTTCGTTGTACATTAGCCTTATATTAGCTCTTAAATCAGTTGTTAATAAGGTATCCTCTCTTCTTGTGGAGCGGGCCGAACGCCTAGACAGTAGATAGATGCATCTATGGTTTGTGCCGCTCGACCATCGGCAATGTACATATTATTCTAGATCGGACCGTACGACCTTAGCATAACCGTGCAACACTCGGAGTTTAATTATATATTTGATATCATTTCATGGCTTGAGAGGCTAAAATTATATAAGACAGAAATTTATTTTGGGCTTACCATGTGTGAAAGAATTATTTACTTCTTGCTTGTTATTGAGTTATTATTATTATTTACATAACCCATGCTTATTTAGAACTTTTGTATTTCTTTACTGTTAGCCCATAGTAAGTGTCGATGCCAATCCCTCGTCACAACTTCTTCGAGGTTAGACTTTACACTTGCTAGGTACATGTTGTTTATGTTCTCACGCTACACTTCTGCACTAACTGTGCAGGATCTGAGGCAGGTGAATCTGACGGTCACATCGTCGCGCATCCCCGATACCTTGAGGCCTAGTAGTGAGCTGCTTCCTGAGCCGTTCTGTAGTACATAGGGGCTTTCTTTTGTACTTATTTTTTCACTATTTTATTTCAGACAGTAGTTAGAGTTTTGTGTATTCTACTAGTGCTCATACACTTGTGACACAAGGTCTTGGCACACATTCTAGTAGACTTTATGATTATTGGAGTATTTATATATCTATGATTGCACTCAGTTGCTTTTGTTTTGTTCATTAAACTTTCTACTTCTTGAATCTCTTAATAAATGGAATTTAATTACTTGGAAAGCTATTAAAAAGAGTAATCACGTAGTTAATTCACCGTTGACTTGCCTAGCGGCGATGTTAGGCGCCATCACGGCCTATAGGAGAAATTGGATCGTGGCAACATGGTATCAGAGCACTAGGTTCACATAGGCCTCACAAGTTATGAGCAGGCCTAATAGAGTCTTGCGGATCGGTGCGGAGACATTTGTACTTATCTTCGAGAGGCTATAGGGTGTTAGGAAACTACTCTTTTCTTCATCTCCTATCGTACGGTTGATGTTGTGCTAAATATCATTCTCTTATTCTCTCACAGGTGGTGAGAACACACGCGGCAGATGTATCTGATCATGGATGAGCTTCTCCCTCTGTTGCTAGAGGCCAAGGGAGCGCTCCAGCTCGTGGTAGAGGATGAGGGCATCCTAGAATTGTTCCAGTCATGCCGCCAGTGGATCCAGTAGAGGATCCTACTATTGAGGAGCAGGGCGAGGTACCTGCAGCAGAGTCAGGCCCGGTGGATTTCCTCGCCATGCACTTATGATACTTCCTACAGATGTAAAGAGAGGGCCAAGGTTTGTTGCCGGCTTGCACTTTGGTATCCAGGCCACCATGGCTCGAGAGATGGAGATGGGGACTTATTACGAGCTAGTTGTAGAGATAGCTTCGAGGATCGAGGGTGCTCGTCAGTGGAGCCGAGAGCAGGCGACGGGGGATAAGCGGTTTCGATATTCTGGAGAGTTCAGTGGTGCCCTCAGCTGAGGGCAGGGGTCAGTTTGTGAGGAGTTAGTCTAGCAGGCTCACATATCCAGCATCGCCGCCTCCTCGGGGTGCTCCAGTGCGACCTTATTTCAGTGCCATGCCAGAGAGTTCCTACCGCCCACCAGCTATTTAGGGATCCTCCAGTGGGTATTTAGGCCATCAGGGTCAGACTTCAAGTCAACAGTCCACCGTACTGAGAGATTGTTTCGAGTACGGGGATCTTAGTCATGTGCGGAGGTTTTTCCCCAGGCTTCGGGGCAAGGCAGTGCAGCAGAGTCAGCAACCTATGATTACAGCACCAGTTGCCCCACTAGCCGTCCGGCCACCCAGAGGAGGAGGCAGGTGGGTAGGGGCCGTCCTAGAGGTGGAGGCCAACCAGGAGGCGCTCCAGCCAGATTCTATGCCTTCCCAGCCAGACCATATGCAGTAGCCTCAGATGTCGTGATCACATGTATTATTTCTGTCTGTGGTAGGATTGCTTCGGTACTATTTGATCCAGGGTCTACATATTCGTATGTTTCATCTCTGTTTGCTCATTTCTTGGGAGTTCCTCGTGAGTCCTTGGGTAATCCTGTTTATGTGTCCACACTAGTGGCAATTCTGTTGTTGTGGATCAAATATATCGGTCCTGCATTGTTACTTTCTGTGGTTATGAGACCTGAGCGGATCTTCTGTTGCTCAATATGACCGATTTTGAGGTTATCCTGGGCATGGATTGGTTGTCTCCATATCACGCCATCCTTGATTGCCATGCCAAAACTGTTACCTTGGCGATGCTAGAGTTGCCTAGATTAGAGTGAAAGGATTCATCTATCAGTACACCTAGTTGGTTTATCTCCTTTCTGAAGACTCGACACATGGTCGAGAAGGGTTGTTTGGCTTATCTAGCTTATGTTGGGATACTAATGCAGAGACTCCGGTGATTGATTCGGTGCCCGTGGTCCGGGAGTTCTTCAACGTGTTTCCTTCTGATCTTCCAGGCATGCCACCCGATCGTGATATCGATTTTTGTATTGATTTGGCTCCAGGTACCTAGCCTATATCTATTCCACCATACCGCATAGCTTCAAAAGAGTTGAAGGAACAACTGGAGGTGTTGCTAGCAAAGGGGTTCGTCAGACCGAGTGTGTCGCCTTGGGGTGCACATGTGTTATTTCTGAAGAAGAAAGATGGGACTATGCGAATGTGCACTGATTACTGCCAGTTGAACAAAGTTACCATTAAGAACAAGTACCCATTGTCGTGTATTGATGATTTGTTTGACCAGTTGCAGGGTGATAGGATGTTCTCCAAGATCGACTTGAGATCGGGGATACCATCAGCTAAAGATTCGGGATTCGGATGTTCCTAAGACGGCCTTTCAGATTAGATACCGCCATTATGAGTTTCTAGTAGTCCTTCGGTTTGACTAACACCCTAGCGACATTTATGGATTTGATGAACCAGGTGTTCAGGCCATATATTGATTTGTTTGTCATTGTCTTCATTGATGACATTTTGATCTACTCATGTAGCATAGAGGAGCACGAGCAGTATTTGAGAGTGGTGCTTTAGACTTTGGGGGGACAAAAGCTATATGCTAAGTTCTCCAAGTGTGAGTTATGGTTAGATTCTGTGGCATTCTTGGGACATGTTGTATCAGACAAGGGTATTAAGGTAGATCCCTTGAAGATCAAGGCAGTTCAGAGTTGACCTCGCCCTACCACCGCGACTGATATCAGGAGCTTCTTGGGGTTAGCAGGTTATTATCGTCGGTTTGTGGTGAGCTTCTCTATCTATAGTGGCACCTTTGACTACATTGACCCAAAAGGGTGCTCCATTCCGATAGTCCGATGATTGCGAGGCGAGCTTTCAAAAGCTCAAGACCGCATTGACTTCACCACCAGTGATAGTGTTGCCTTCCAGTTCAGGGATGTATAATGTGTATTGTGACGCCTCACGTGTTGGTTTGGGTTGTGTATTGATGCAGGATGGGCGATTTATTGCATATGTTTCGCGTCAGTTGAAGCCCCACGAGAAGAATTACCCTGTACACGATTTGGTGTTGGTTGCGATTGTTCATGCTGTCAAGATCTGGAGGCATTATCTTTATAGGGTGTCCTGTGAGGTTTACACCGATCATTGCAGCTTGCAGCATTTCTTCAAGTAGAGGGATCTCAATTTGAAGCAGCGTAGGTGGCTTGAGTTACTAAAAGATTATGATATTACCATCCTTTATCATCTGGGTAAAGCTAATGTAGTTGCGGATGCCTTGAGCATAAATGAGGAGAGTATGGGTAGTTTGGCATTCATTTCACCGGAGAAGAGGCCACTAGCTTTATACATTCAGTCCTTGGCTAACAGACTTGTGAGGTTGGATATTTCAGAGCCCAGCCAAGTTCTTGCATGCGTTGTCGCCCAGTCTTCACAATTCGAGAAGATCAAGGCTCGTCAGTTTGATGATCCGCACTTAGTGCTTCTCAGAGAGACGGTACTACAGGGTGGTGCCGAAGAGGTTACCATCGGGGAAGATTGTGTTCTGCGACTCCAGGGCCGCCTATGTGTCCCTAAAGTTGATGGATTAAGGGAAAAGATTCTAGAGGAGGCACACGCTTCTCGGTATTCTATTCACCCAGGTGCTATGAAGATGTATCGAGAACTGAGGCAGCAATATTGGTGGCGGCGGATGAAGAAGGAATTAGTTAAGTATGTAGCGAGGTGCCTTAATTGCGGGAAAGTTAAGTACAAGCATCAGAGGCCAAGTGGCCTACTCCAGCAGATGACTATACCTGCGTGGAAATGGGAGTGCATTACTATGGATTTCGTAGTTGGGTTGCCGCGGACCTTGCAGAAGTTTGTTGCAGTTTGGGTCATTGTCGACAGATTGACCAAGTCGGCACACTTCATTCTGGTTGTTACCACGTATTTTTCAGAGAGATTGGCTCAGATTTACATTTAGGAGATTGTTCGGTTATACGGTGTGTCTGTCTCCATTATATCATATAGAGGCCCTCAGTTTACTTTGTATTTCTGGAGGGCAGTACAGAGTAAGTTGGGGACCCGGGTAGAGCTCCGCACAACCTTTCATCCGCAGATCGACGGGCAGTTGGAACGGACAATTCAGATCTTGGAGGATATGCTCAGTGCATGTGTGATTGACTTCGGAGGGCAGTGGGATCGATTCTTGCCTTTGGCTAAGTTCGCTTACAACAACAATTATCAGTCCATCATCGAGATGGCTCCATTTGAGGCTTTATATAGTCAGCGATGTCGTTCTCCCATCGGATGGTTTGAGGCTAAGTTATACGGTACAGATTTAGTGAAGGATGCCTCAGAAAAGGCAAAGTTGATTCAGGAGAGGCTTCGCACAGCACAAGACAGAAGAGTTACGCGGATCATAAACCCATGATCCAATCGAGTCTTTTATTACAGAAGATGGTCTTCCATAGATATCCAAGATATTCCGTTTAGACCTTACTCTCACGAAATAGGATTTCGAGGAACTCAAAGTTAGTTCGTCAAGGTTCCTTTCTTCCTCTCGTAAGAATAGTACGCGAGTAATTGATGTTCCTGTAACGACTGGCTCAAGAGCTCCAGCTAGCCCGAGACGAGATGGACCCTCTAGGAATAAGCGATAGGGCTACAACCGAATACACTTATTTCTAATCTCAAACAAAAAGAAGGGAATTGCTTCGGCAGCTGTTAGCACCGAATCGAAAGCATTCAACCGAACTTCCATTCACTCACGGAACACAAACTAGACAGAAACTTAATGAACTCTTAGGACCGATGGGACTCTAACTTCCTTTCCCCATTGGCGAAGGTAAGGGGTGGAGAAGAAGGTTTTTTGCTGATGATTCCATTGCTGGGACTGGCTATCCATCCCATCTATCCGCTGGCTAATAAGAAGGGAGAATCCATCCACTAGTCGCTTAGACACCTCAGATCCATATGTTGACTCTTCTCCATTTTCATATTTCAGCATAGTATCGTCATAGAGCAGTCGACTAGAAAGAACCCATGGTTATGGACCCGAATCCGTTAGTATGGAACATTTTCTTTTCCAAGTGAAATCCCCTAGTATATGAAAGAGTGAAAAAGTGCTTTCGTTGTTGTGGAAGAAGAAGCCTTCGTATCTTAATGCACGTATTTAATTTATTCGGAGCTATTAGAGCGGGATCCACTTTTTGGGGAATATGAGTCGAAGCAATAACAAGAATATTTCTAGTAGAACATCTTTCACAATCCCTGGAGAGATGGTTCACTAATAGACCGAGGGCTAAGTCATTCGACTCATTAACATCCAGATCATGAATGTTTGGATTTAGGGTCCTTCGGTTTGATTCGTATTCCGATCAAAAACTTTATTTCTTAAAAGGATTTAATCCTTTTCCTCTCAATGACAGATTTGAGAACAAATACACATTCTCGTGATTTGTATCCAAGGGTCACTTAGACATTGAAAATCCTGTACTTCCCCTTGTTGGTCCCGAGGGACGGAGGAGGATAGGTTAGCCGAAAGATGGTTATCAGTTCAAGAACGTAAGAAAGAAAGGATATAAACATAGTGGTTGTCTAACGAGATACTATGCAGAATAAGATCTTCAGGTGAGTCACATATTGCGCATTTCCCGCTTTCGAATTTTTGAAATTGGATTTATGCTTTATCGACTTATTTCATATCATGGTTCAGGCATTAAAAATCGGTGAGGTTTACTCTTCCTTTTCGATGCCCGTGGAACTACTGTCAATGGTTTACTCAATTACTTCTTGGGAATGTTAAAAGAAAAAAGATTACTACGTGATTTTTTGAATCTGCCTATATCTATCGCTCCTCATAGGATGGCGCCTGTCTTCCAACCAGGACTATATGCGGATATCGCGAGAATTTGATCCTTTGCCTAATTGACCTGCCAAAGGGAACTCATAGAAATAGTAAGTGTGCGCCATACCTACTCCCTCAGTAAAGAAGAAAACATCTACAATTTTCTATTTCGATTTTTCTAAGGACATGCAAATTGATTTGTCCCCGATATCTCTTAGGGCATTGACACCCTGTCGATCGACTCTTGCCTTGTGTCAGTTAGCGGGTAAATACAGCATTTCAATGTCTGTTCTACAACGCTTAGCTGGTGCAGGCTATCGTCTTCTCTCCCCTTTGATGTCTACTCAATCTAAACGTTGGAAATGACTGAAAGCGGCTGCTTCTAAACCCTATGGTTCACATCGATTACCCTTAGAATTCAGGTTGGGTAGGGGGTCATGACTTAACTCCGGCTTATCTACTAAAGGCTGTAACTTTGAACTCAACTCTAAAGGAAAGAAAGTGACTTCAGGGTTGGAACATCAGAGCGGAGGCGGGCATAGAATCTATGAGTGTTTGAATTGAATCCCTTGGGACTTGAAACTGAATCTTAGTCTGCAGGAATTAAGACTGGTTTGTAGCTTTCCTACCTTATCTGAAGTTGGACGGGATTCCTAAGTCAAATGACTGATCTCCGGACTCTTTACGGCTCTCAATCTCAATACTAGCTGGGGTTCAAACAGCCTTGACTCCGAAGGAGTAGATTCTCTAGTCTGTTTTCCCGGTGCAGAATATAGGGCATTTGAATAGAATCCCTGCCTTTGATTACCCAGATGGGATTGCAACTACGTCATATAAAGAAGAATCCCCGAAAACAGAGGAATCCTCGGCTCTTCTCAACTCTCTCACTAAGGGCTTCTATTCCAATAAGCCTACTTATACGTTCTATCTGAGCCTAGCTTCCAAATCCAACTCATTCTCAGGGACGGGATAACAAGAAAGGATAGGAAAGAATAAAGAGTGCTTGCAAGTCGGAGAGCAGAGAATACTTAGATGCGCCGAATCAATTGCTTGCCGAATCACCAGTCGTCGAGGCGCGTGTTTTATCATTTATGGTGGGCGAGAAGGTTCTCTTGAATGTCTCGCCGATAAAGGGAATCATGAGGTTTGGGAAGAAGGGCAAGTTGAGCCCAAGGTTTATTGGTCCATTTGAGGTGTTGAGACGAGTTAGAGAGGTTGCTTAATTAGCTTGCTTTGCCTCCAGTCTATCGGGAGTCCATCCGATTTTCCATGTGTCTATGCTCCGGAGGTATCATACCGACAGGTCGCATGTGTTAGACTTCAGCATGGTTCAGCTAGATGAGAGCCTGGGTTATGAGGAGGAGCCAGTTGCCATTGTTGACAGACAGGTTCACCAGTTGAGGTCCAAGAAGATTTCTGCGGTAAAAGTTCAGTGGAGGGGCCAACCAGTCGAGGAGGCGACTTAGGAGGCCGAGAAGGACATGCTGGGCAAATATCCACACCTATTCAGCACTCCAGGTATGATTCTATACCCGTTCGAGTGTGAACGTTTGTTTAAGAGGTGGAGACCCGACCGGTCGTTTTGCTTTCTAGATCCTTGTTCCCCCAAATAAGACTCCTCGTATGTTCTTTTATTATTTTATGACTCGCGGGGATGAATAGTTTGGGATTTGAAAGGATTTGGGTTGAAATCGAAACACTTGGTTCCTTAATGTTGGCTAAAAAGGGCTAAGTTTGACTTGAGTCAATATTTTGAGTAAACGACCTCGGACCAGGGATTTGATGGTTCCAATAGGTTTGTATGATGATATTGGAATTGGGTGTATGTTCAGATCGGGTTTTGGATGACCTAGGAGTATTTCGATGCTTAATGTGAAAGTTGGCTTATTGAAGGTTTAAAAGTTTTTTAAATTTGGTTTGGAGTAAGTTTTGGTGTTATCGAGGTTTGTTTGGGATTTCCGAACCTGGGAATAGTTCCGCATGCTGATTTAAGACTTGCACGCAAAATTTGGTGTCACTCCGACTAGTATAAGTATGATTCGGCACGCTCGGAGTAAGTTGGAAGAACTTGAAGTTCATAAGTTAATTCAATTTGGTTTGGGGTGTGATTCTTAGTTTTGGTATTGTTTTCCGCGTTCTGAGGGTTCGAGCAAGTCCGTCTCATGTTTACAAACTTGTTGGTATGTTTGAACGAGACCTCGGGAGCCTTGGGTGCAATCCGGACGATGCACGGATCGATTTAGAGCTCAAAAGGCTACTGGTGCACCGGTTCTAGTGTGCCCGCATCTACGACCTTTTGGCAGCAGAAGCAACCCCAGGGACGCAGAAGCGCAAGGGAGTGGGTTGTCTTGTGGTCGCAGAAGCGGGGAAAGGGCCGCATTTGTGAAGGCGCAGGTGTGGGATTTCTACCGCAGAAACGGCCTGGGACTGTGGCCTGTAGACCGCAGATTCGGTGAAAGTTCCGTAGAAGCGGACTCGCTTCTGCGAGGAAGCGACCACAGGTGCGCTTGGAGGCTGGCCATGCCTGACTGCAGATGTGACCTAGCTTCCGCGAAATCGGTTCCGCAGATGCAGGAGACCGTCCGCAAAAGCAAAATCACTGAAGGCAGTAAGGTCGTTTAAGACGGACTTAGACCATTGTTTTGACTTATTTTTCATTTTCTTAGGCGATTTTGGAGCTTTTGGATAGGGGTTTCAACCTAGCTATTTGAGGTAAGTAATTTCTATCCAACGTGAGTAAAATATATTGATTATGGGTAGATTATAACATGAAAATTTGTGAGAATTTTGGTTTAGATGAAAAACCTAAGTTTTGATAAAAATTGGATTTAACCACGAAAATGGTTGTGATTGAGTGAAAATTATATATCTGAGTTCATGAGATTATGGGTAACAACTTTCTCCAAAAATTTTTGAAATGCGGGCATATGGGCCCGGGGGTGAATTTTAAGAATCTTTCAATTTTAGTTGGGTAATTACTCTAATAGCTAAATCATTAACTTTTGAGCGTATATTGATTAATTTATATAACATTTGACTGGTTTCGGATTGTTTGGCACCGAGTAGGCTTTAGGGTGAATTTGAGGTCGGAAAGCGAGTTTTGAGACGAGGTAAGTCTCTTGACTAACCTTGTAAAAGGAAATTTACCCCCATAAGTGATTTAAATTGCCATTTACTTCTAATTGTGGAGCTACGTACGCACGAGTTGACGAGAGTCCATGCGTAGCTACTAACTATGCTTATGTTCGAGTAGTTTAGGACCCGAATCATGAAATACTTGTAATGTTTGTACCCTACTTGTTAATTAAAGTGCCTAAGTTATATTGGAACTTGATAGAGGAATTGTAAAAGACCGGATTTCACTTACTAGAGTTTTGGCGGGTTACTTGACTGTTAATAAAAATTGTGTTTCGTTGCACATTAGCCTTGTATTAGCTTTTAAATCAGTTCATAAGAAAGTATCCTCTCTTCTTGCGGAGCGGGCCGAACGCCTCGACAGTAGATAGATGCATCTATAGTTCGTGCCGCTCGATCCTCGGCAGTGTACACATTATTCTGGATCGGGCCGTACGACCTCGGCATAATCATGCGTGATAATACTCGGAGTTTAATTATATATTTAATATCTTTTCATGGCTTGAGAGGCTAAAATTATATAAGACAGAAATTTATTTGGGACTTACCATGTGTGAAAGAATTATTTACTTCCTGCTTGTTATTGAGTTATTATTATTATATACATAACTCATGCTTATTTAGAACTTCTGTATTTCTTTACTGTTAGCCCATAGAAAGTGTCGAAGTTCACTACTTTTTCGAGGTTAGATTTGATACTTACTGGGTACATGTTGTTTATGTACTCACGCTACACTTCTGCACTAACCGTGCAGGATCTGAGGCAGGTGCATCTGGCCGTCACACCGGCGCGCATCCCCGATATCCTGAGGCCTAGTGGTGAGCTGCTTCTGAGCCGTTATGCAGCACCATGAGCCTTTCTTTTGTACTTATTTTCTGTTTATTTTATTTCAGAAAGTAGTTAGAGTTTTGTATATTCTACTAGTGCTCATACACTTGTGACACCAGGTCTTGACACACATTCTAGTAGACTTTATGATTTTTGGAGTTGCTTTCGTTTTGTTCATTAAACTTTCTACTTTTTGAATCTCTTATAAATGGAATTTAATTATTTGAAAACCTATTAGAAAGAGCAATCACGTAGTTAGTTCACTGTTAGCTTGCCTAGTGGCGACATTGGACGCCATCATGGCCTATAGTAAAAATTGGCCGTGACAATTGTGGCCCAAAGCTTCTTTACGTACTAAAATTCCAGCCCCTACAGTATTGATACAAACCCAAGGCCCAAATCCGACAATATTTAATAATCAACTCATGTCCTATATTGACTTAACAAAAATCATTCTCTAACTCATTAGTCTGGAGAAACCCATATTAGCATTACAAAAACGGGTTCCTTCTAAACTCACCCAATAACTCATTTTTATTCATTGAACCAAAACTTTTCTAAATAAATCATATTTAATGAAAAATTAGGGGAAAATCCATATCTTAGGCATTCAAAACAGATTGCAAATGAAACAAATGATTCAAAACAAGGAAACATCAAAGATGCTAACTAAAGAGATTAAATGAAGTATTCAATTTAAACAAACCAACTAAAACAAATATAACATTGCATTTGAAATATTTAGATGAAGAAAAGACCTTTATTGCTGAATATTTAAGTGCCGAGCTTTGTTTGAATCAACAAGGATCTGCGATCGGAGTTACAACTGGACGTTGATCGGAACCTCATCGGCGACCTCGCTTCAACCAATTTTGGAGCTGCTATTTTTTGTGCGAAAGGGGACTGTTTCACTGAGTTTTTGGCTCATTTTTGCCGTGTTTGTTGGGCTGGTTTGAGGTGTTTTAAAGCTGGTCTTTGGGGTGCTTTTGGGGTGAATTTACAGCTGATTTTCGCTGAGTCTGGGGGCCGTTTTTCAGCTCATTGTTGCTGCGTTTGGGGCTGTTTTTTAGCTCGTTTTTGGACTGTTTTGGGGGTAATTTCGGGCTGGAATTTAGACTGATTTTACAGTCGAACTGCTGCTGTGTTTCTGCATATGTTGAAGCTGATTTTCGATGGATTAAAGGAGCTTTAGGGACTGACGTTCATGGCTGAAAAACAGAGGTTTTGGGGCTGAAAACAATGGTGTTCTGGAGGAGGCAGAAGGTGTTTTTTGGCTATCTATGGACGAAGAAAGCGCTGGCTTTGAGGTGAAGTTTGGGGGTGTTTAAATAATAAAAAATAAGAGAGGAAGGGTGTAGGGAGAAGGTGATGGGACGAGGGAGTAGTGGAGTGAAAGGAGAGTGAGACGTGGCACGTGAATAATGTAGTAGGTGGGTGATGGGCCAAGGAAATAGTATAGTGTAGGTAGGAAGTAATTTTATTGGATTTGGTCCGTGATTAAAATAAATTCTTGTCCTTTATGTAATAACTATGTTAAGAATATTATGTACTCTCTAATAAATCGTACTAACAAAAATAATATAAAAGATAAAATATCAAGATAAACTTGGAAAATATTAAATACAAAAATGATGAAAATTCAAATATAGTAAAAAATTAGGTGCTCACACGCCGTATATATTTATCATATTGAGAAAAAGAATTATATACTATGTATATCCAAATAAAATAATATAATATTTTATAGTTATATTATTTAATTTATACTTTATAAATAAATATTAATATATTATACAAATTATATAATGTGTATAATATCTAAATACTATAAATATCACTTATTCTTCCAAGTGATCACTATTATACGAGCATTCACATTTATCAATAAAATATAATTATACCACCAAATAAAATGTTACCATTGTCACACCTCTTTTTGTACATCCTCGGGGAGGAATATATAAAAGAGTTTTTCCAATTAAAGTGACATTATTTGAAATGGGATTATTTATTTAATTTTATTAGAGTCGCCACTTGAAATATTTAATTGGTGTCCCAAGTCAACGATTTATTTTCATCCCAAATCGAGGAAGATTTCGACTTTCCTTTTGAAGTCTATGAACCAGAAATTCTAAGCAAGGAATTCTGTTAACCCAAGGGAAGGTGTTAGGCACCCTCGGATTCCGTGGTTCTAGCACGGTCGTTCAATTGTTATAATCGGCTTATTACCTGATTTTAAAACCTATTATTAGCCTATAGTGCATTTTACTTTATTTTGCTTTTCTGCTTTTAGAATTATTGGAGAATTGCAATGTTAATCAAAATATGTCACAAATTATGTCACATAAATGCACCCATAATTAGTAGCACTTTTAATTAAACATTGAGATTTTGGATTTGGGTCACATAAATGTGCACCCGAATTTAGGAAATTTAATTATTACAATAACGCGCCTAAAGCAAACTACGTGTTTTTAGTTTTTGAGGGCCATAAAATTTGCTAAACAGCGCACCTCTGTTGTTCTAAGTATTTAATTAATGAGGGCCATATACTTGTAAGTTCATTTGGTACGGCACGCCTCAAATTAATTCGAAAGCTTTTATTATCCGAAGTTAGTAAAATCGGGTCGCCTAAAAGGCACCCCCGAAATTGATATTGTCACTATGCCACGGGAACTGTACCCATAGTCACAATGTAATTAATCGTGTCTAGAAACAAGTTACTAAAGTTTGAAGCTTTAATGCTTTAATTATTCTAATTTTACGCTTAATTAATTAAGAGGGACATCGGTGATCATTGCTAATTGTATGGCATGCCTCTACTAGTTTAATAGATTCTATTAACGCTACATGGTGTCGAATACCCACATTAATGACCAACTCGTCTTAACAGGCAGTAAATGAAGCCTAAACATAAATCATTTTACATAAGTCCATTTATGGACACTAGCCGCCAGTTGGATAAAGTGAATAACTTGAAATTGAAGATGTCTTTCAGAAAATAGCCCTGGTTGGGTTCTAAATTGCTTCAATTCAAGCGAAAGCCTAACCAATTACAAACATGGCTAACAATATATACAGTTAACTACACTCTGCATTTCACTAATAGCACCATTCTTGTACAAAATCAAACAAAGGAGGCAAGGATTACAAAATATTGCCCCTGATTTTACCAGGATGACAGTACTTGAAATAACATATATTTCTATAATTAACCATAAACCAATTAATATAGTTTAGTTACAAACTTAGCTATCAGGTTCAGAAATACAATTACATGCTGAACTTGCTTTAACATTCTCCTGTTTAAACAACAGACTTGAATATACCAATTAACAACAAACAAAAAACTATCTTCCAGCACCAGCACCAACACCAGCATCAGTATTTGCAAATTATTATTTGCTGATTTGCTGATTTCTAGTTATTTGCCATCAGTATTTGCAAATTATTATTTGCTGATTTGCTGATTTCTAGCTATTTGCTAATTATCCAAAAAAAAACTGTTATTTGCTAATTTCCAGCATCAATATTTGAAAAAGAAAAACACTAATTTCAGCCTTTATGTGCGAACCTCACAACTATTAGAGCCTTAGAGAAACGACATGATCTTAGACAATCACAGAATTCAGTATGCCTCTGCTAACACAATTGTTATCAACTTCAGTATTATTTATGCTACTATAGAGGAAATCAATCAAAACAGTCAATACATATTGGGTTCTTATGGCACTTAATTCTTAACGCTAACTAACTGTCACGACGAAACTACACAGGAGCATTGTTCAAGTCTTATGACGATGACTACTGAACATCATTTAAAGCTGAATCTCGACCAGACTAACGATACGATTACCCTTACTGCAGTAACGAAAACAGATGATTGACTACAGTTGTTTGAGTATTGATCTACATATAGCATCAATCATCCTTGACTCCCACCCCAAAACGATTTTCAGTCATCCTTTTTTTAGAGAGCTAATGCCTTAAGACAGACCCTAATAGCAGTTGTCGCCTACTTCACTGAGTTGTGGTTCTAAAAAGAAGATTTAGCCTTGAACCTCGAACAAAAAATCGATCTCGCCATCAGCTCGACTAAGAGTTCCGAATCGAAAAAGTAAACTGAAATGTGCTAACAGATTAGGAACAGAAAGAAGTAAAAAAAAGCATTGAACGCACACATGTATGACAGTAAATAATTATACTCGAACAGTCTAAATATACAAATAAGAGCAGCTCTCGAATGAAGAATTCATAAGTATCAACAGTCACTTAGTACCACCAAAACAATTGATCCATCATGAACGAGCAGATTACACAAATTAACAGAATATCAAAGACATGCAATTGAAACAGTAAGCATCAACTAATTCATTCATTCATTCGTATTTCTAGTTGAGATTACAAGAAAGTTTTAGGACATACCTACATGAAATGAAAGCCTAGACAGTTTTCACACAGCAGCCGAGCCCAGCAGCAAACAGCACTTGATTTTACTTCAAAATCAAATCCCAAATGTGTAGTCCCAATATTCAGAAATTTCTATGCTACTAAAACTCTTATCTTTTTTTTTTTTAGTGTTCTTTTTCCCTTTTCCCTTTCGACTGACTTCCCCCTCTTTTATACCTCATTCCAAAACAGACCCCCCATCCCCTCTTTTCCATATTTTTTTTATTAAATTTTTATTCCTTTTCCATTAAAAAAAACTCATACGGTATTCACCTCCCCCTCCTCACAGATTTTTCTGTTTTTGCATGTGACTATTCTAACTGAATCTGTTTTTATCTTTTTAGATATCCTCTTTACCCCCCAATGTTTTCTTTTATTTCTATTTAACTGTTGTTAGAAACTTCTAAACCTTTCCGATTTTTTAAGCTCAGCGGGTCAAAAGTGACCCGGCCCAAAACAACTACTCCAAAATTAGTTTTGGACCTAATCTTTTGGGCTTACATTTTCAGAGACTATTTATGTTTATAGCCTCTTCAAAACGTAGCCATACCGAAAACCAAGATTAAACTACTGAAAAGATTAAAGAAAAGGTGTAGAAGAAGACGTAACCTAAAAACACTGATGACAAAGATAAGGAAAAGGAAAAACATAAATAAAAATAAACAGAATGAAACAAAAATGAAATTACCTCGGCCAGAAACTCTTAACAATCAGTGATTTCAAGACCAAAATCAAGTTTAATCTTGTGTTCTTGTCAAGAACACACGATTAAAACTCATTTTGGTCAAAATCAGTCTTCAAGACTTTTGATTAGGGTTTTCGGATTTTTTATTTTTAAAGATTTTGTTGAAATACTTCTGATTTTGGGGGAAAGGAGGTTGATTGTTACTTGGATAGTGTTTGTGGACAGTATTTTGGGCTGATTTTGTTGTGATTCTGGAAGGAAAATAGCCATGGCCGTTTGTGTAGAAAGGGGAACTAGGGTTTCGGACATGAGGGGGTGTTTGAGATTGGAGGCGGAAGTGGGTAGGGTTAGGTTTGGAACAGTTATATACGTGTGGTTGGGAGAGTTCCTGGCCGTTGATCTTGTTGAGATCAACGATCCGGATTGAATCTGAAAGAAAGGAAACGAGGTCGTTTGGTTGATTGGGGGGGG
>MCJB01016171.1:0-85460 GCA_002018475.1 Nicotiana obtusifolia
AGTACGAACCGTACCAGTAGAGGGGCTTGGTTTAGAAGGAATAGTTTTGGAAGTTTTCGCCATTGAAAAACTAAAGATAGGTATCAAAGAGGAACGCAAGATCTGAAAATGGAGTTTGAAGAAGAAGGAACGCAGTAAATATGAAAGTGGAAAAGGTTAGCGGAATAGGGAAAGGTTAATTAGATGGTAAAAAGGGGTATTTATACTCCCTTAAAGACGGCAGCACAAAGCACGAAACGGGCGGGCATTAAATGCGCGCAATGAGCATCTGCAGCATGCATGGTTATCAAAGATGGGATTTGTGATGATTGCTTAATTTGACGTTATTCGGACGTCATAAAGATGTCGTCATAAATACAAATTCACGTCGTTTATTATCCTTACTCTCTAATAAACGAGGGGACTATCTGTATTGGGTAAAGTATTTCTACATGGATTCGGGTCGGGGCCGACCCAGTTAAAAGAAAGTACTACTCGGACATCCGGTTCACAGACAAAAAAGATATGAGACCGGACTAAGACCTGACCGGACTGGGACCTGATCGGAGTGGGATTCGACCGGAAGGGGAAGCGTCATGGAATCGGAGACCGGGCTCAAGACGCACAATTAGCTCACAGCCGGGTATATCGCCAAGAGTAATTGTTTCAACCGTTTCAACCATCACAAACGCGATTTGGGGAGATTCTGTTACGGATTTTATGGGATTCATCTCATAATCCGCCATTTACCTTATTTGAAATAGCGATTGTAACCTATAAAAGGGGATTTTGACTCACAACTGGAGGCATCTCAGAATCATCAATAATATTACTCTCTCTTTAATTCTAAAACAACTGCTACTATCATTGTGACAGCTCTTTGTTATCTCCTTCTGAATCAACGGTTAAATCTTTCTTTCTCAGTATTTAAATTGTTTGTTTCAAAGTATCAATCAATTTTACGGATCCTTAGCGTCACGAACAAATTCAATTGTTATCCGATTTATAGGGTACACACTCATAATGATTTTCAAGATGCTAGAATGGAAAACATGTAATTTTGAAGTGTTCATAGTGCCTTTCTCATCCCGGTCACATATATTGGAATTTATAAATACTATGTGAGTAATGAATAGGTAATGTATGCTCTATTGTTATAATAAGTTGTCTACCAATTAATCCACTCATTGTCGTTTTGTTTTGAGATATAGGATGAAGATCAATAAAGTTTTAAATAGTAATATGATGAACCTTATCAGTAGAAATGCTACAAATCACTGACGTGGGATCTTTCGAAAGATAACAAAGAGTACCCATGGAAGATCTGGAAATTAAACTCAAAGAGAAATATTATTCTGCTAAGAAGGAGATTGATGCTGTGAAGGAGAAGCTTAAAGAAGCTGAGGAAGAGAATAGTCAGTTGCAGAAAAAATTCAACTAGTTGAAGCAGATAATACTTGGTGAAAAAGACTGAAAAACCAAGTGACTAGGAAAAGGAGAGATTAGTATTGTTTATTATGTTGTTGGATTTCGTGGCATATTGAAAAATATTATAGTTGTGTGTTGAACTTATTTTGAGTTTGATGTAGTTTATTTTAATTAATAATGTGCATTTAATCCATTGGTTGTTCATGTTTTTAATCCACTAGACTTGAAGCAAAATGTTGGGCATTTGTATAAACTGACTATAGACTCCCAATTTAGTCCATTGTCAGTCATTTCTCATGTACGCAAAATCTTTTGAGCTATAATAGGAAAATAAAAGGTTTAAAACAAATACAAGTTATGGATATATGATATGGAGGAAATTGATTGTAAACTCCCCATTTAGTCAATTACAACATATATGAGTTTACAAAGTAAATAAATTTACAAAATATAGATATTTAGGAAAGATCAATTATCCAGATATTCCTCCATCCACCACTGGTCGCAATAAACTTCCTACGTGATATATAAAACATAAACTCTAACTCTGATCCTTGAACCCTAACCCTAAATCGTTAATCCTGAACGACCAAACCTTGATTAATAGACGTCCTTCATGGTCGATTACAATCTGTTGGTAGCGTATATAATTCCTATAAAAGTCGAGTGAAAACTATTGGTAACATATTGCGACGACCCTGTAGGTCATTTTGAGTACTAGCTCTCTTTTCTATGTTCCTAGACCTTTCGTAGATTTATTTGATGATATATGACTTGCGTGCGTGGTACGTGCCATTTGTTGAAAAGCTTATATATGAAATGTTAAAGACCATATAATTTTTGGCTTTAAAAATGACTTGAGTTGATGATGGTCAACGATTTTAGTAAACGACCTCAGATTGGTGTTTTAACAATTCCAGTAGGTTCATATGATATTTTTGGACTTGTACGCATGATAGGTCGGAGTGACGGGTGAACCCAGGCCGTTTCGGTGTAATATGTGAAAAATTAGACAATTGTGTTTCAAAGTTGAAAATATAGAGTTTTGATGATGTATCTTAATATTTGATATTATTTGATGATTTGAGACAACGAATAATTTTATATAATGTTATTACACTTGTGTGAATGTTTGAATTGGAGCCATGGGGGCTTGGGTGAGTTTTTTTAAATCAAGTTCACTAGGCAGCATGCGTAGTGTTAATTTTCATACATATAACATAAAGTACAGAGATGGAGGGGGACATAAACCTTACCTCCCGATAGAAAAGGTGTACACTCTTGGTCATCCAAACTTGACAACCAAGCATGCCTAAATAGCTATGATGGGTTAGACCTATGATGATGTAATGATTGTCTATCTTATAACATCGATAGACAATCATATGTACAAAAACAGTGTGAAGTGAATCTAGGTCAATTATACAAAAAAGTACATGTGTTCCTAAATCTACTAAGTGAATGATTTGAAATAGTATCTCCCTGTACGATAGGATCTATTTCTAGCAAAAAATGGGGGTCTTCTAGATGATATGCCATATAGCAAAAGGTAGCAATCTTCAACTTTGCTTTGGCTTTGATAGCAAAGAAAGCAAAATTGAAGATGGCGAGCAAAAGAGGGTCATGTGACTGGGGAATGATACTGGCAATGTCTGGTGCATGTGATATTGCTGCTGCTACTATTGCTGCTGGTGCTGTTGCTGCAATAGTGAATGTTGCTGAGTTGTTGTCTGAGTTATTGGCTTTTCATTTCTGTGCTGAGGCAGCCTTGTGTGTTACATGTGTCTTCTAAGGAGTATAGCTCTTTTTGAATCTGATTCAATGCTGTATTTCTGAGGCTGCTGCACTCCTTAGAGTCTTCCTGTGTATTTCTATGCTGCTGCTACTGCTGATTTCCTTGTGTCTCCATTGCTTGTACCTTTTGTTGTGTTTCTATGTCTTGTAGCTTTTGTTGAGGGGATGGATGTCTGTCTATGTTGTTACTGTGGCTGTTGGAAGATATGTTTTGGAAAGTTTGGATAGCTGGTGCAAAAAACTGCTGGTGTTGATCTGCAAGTCTCACATTTGCAATGCCAGGCTCGCAAATGCGAAAGAGGACTGGGGGCTGGAACTTCTCTTTTGCGAAGAAAAGATCGCATTTGCGAATTGGGTGAATGTCGTATTTGCGTCATATATGAGCATTTGCGGAAATAGAGGACTGGGTGCTGCTTCGCTTTTGTGGAGCCTTGTCAGTATTTTTGAGCTGGTGGGTCTTTGTAAATGCTAAGGAAATGTTGAATTTGTGACAATAGTGTAGCTGGGACAGTGATCGCATTTGCGATCAGTGGTTCGCTTTTGCGAATATTGCAATTGCGAACAAGAGTGCGTAATTGCGACATCTGCAATTGGGCAAAAGTTTGGAAAAGCGAGACTTAGCTTATTTTATACTATTTTTCAACCCTAAACTCCATAAAAGCGATATTTGAAGAGGAATTTCTTCTCAAATTCATTGGTAAATAACTTTAACTTGTTTTCAATCAATTTCAAATTATGTTTTCATGAATCTTGTCATCAAATATGTGAATTTCAAGGTAGAAATTAGGGGTTATTGGTAGAATTTATCAATTTTGTCAATTTGAGATTTACACCTCGAATAAAGGTCAGATTTCAAATCAAATCACATATCTAGGATCGAGAGAGAATGGTCACGACCCAAAAACCTACCTTAAGGATCGTGATGACACCTAGTCTCTAATACTAGGAAAGACCAACACACATTGAGAGTTTAATAGAAATAAATTACTAAGCTAATAATTTAAACTGTTTAATGGCATAATAAAAGCCAACACTGACGACAGGTATACAATCCCAAAAACGGCAGTACAGAGTCATAAGCTCTATTCAAATACACTGGGAATTTCTATTACAATATTGTTCGAAAATAAAAGAAATAGTAGCATATGATCACTAGAAGGTGACTCTGAGCCCTGCAAGCATCAAGCAGGTATACTTTGAAGTCTCGGAGATGTCAGAATCAACTCACTAGCGTCCGGCACCCTCCGAGGTACCTGGATTTGCACAGAAATATGCAGAAGCCTAGTATGAATACACCACAATCGGTACCCAGTAAGTATCAAGACTAACCTCGATGGAGTAGTGACAAGGTTCAAGTCAAGACACCTACTAGACATAATAACCTGTGCAATGTATTAATATAAGCTAACAGAGGAAAAAATATCAACGTAAAGCTAAACAAGGAAATAATAACAATATCGCTAGCAACAAAAAGTAGAAGCAACATATAGCAACAAGGAGTAAATATGTGATAACGCAAAAAAGTAATCAGAACATCGTTAAAGTACTAGTGAAACCAATTAAGGAATACAAATGACAACCAAATAATCAAACCGTTCTATCACAAGGTTTACACAAGAATAGCCCCGAGGTACCATACCTTATAATCAAAAATCATGAGTCCCAAACCACGAATCATATACACATGGCACCTCGTGCCCACATTATAAATCACAACCGCACATACCAATCATGTGCTGCACGAACAATTCACGTGCCAATATCACAATCCGCCCGCATGGTAACAGGCTAATAGTCCAACCATATTGTAGAGAAAGTAGATATACAAGAAAACATATGCATGATCATAGAATATCAAGTCTCATACTCCTGAACTGGTATAATGACATGTTACGGTGTATGCATGTGCAAGTGTACTGTCACAGTCCAAGTCAACAAGTAATATCAGAGACATCGAGTAGCACATTCGAAACAACACCATAGGCCACGTAATATGCATGACAGACACAAGAAAAATTACACCATCACACGAATATCATAAATAATATGCCCCAGGCCATCACATATCATCCCTGACATAGCTCCCCTTGTCTCGCCGCTTGCGCAACAATATAGTAAATGCCCGCCTTGTTTCGCCATACGCGCATCAATAATTATCCCACCTTGTCTAACCGCATGTGCAATATCAATAATAATAATAATAGCATGGCATAATCTCGTGCAAACTTCCCGACAATCCACTCAACAGGCCCATATGTGCCAAAAACACAACAACACAACATAAACACTCGCATCACACATGCCCATGTGCCACAACATTTCCAGAACAATAATACTAATGCCACAACAATACATAGCACATGTCTTAACAACAATGAGTACAAAAACAACAATAACAACACAAGAGTACGGAAAGTAAATCAACACAAGAATTACAATAACACAATGAAACGGAAGAATTAACTCAAAAATGAAAGAGGTAACATGTAATAACGACTTCAATTAAAGCATATAAGAGTAAACTCGACCATGAAAGATATAACATGATATGGAGACTTCATTTAAATGAATATAAGAAGCCTAAGAGTCTTAAACCAGTCAATTTTTACATATAAGGCCGTGTACACACTCATCACCTCGTGTACATGTCTTTCACATAATTTAAAGAATGCAATTAAGCCAAATCATGTAGGATAGTTCCCACACACAAAGTTAGGCAAGATACTTACCTCAAAACCCCTCAAGTAATACTCTAAAAATACTTTTCCTCTAAAATTCACCTCCGCTCTGCTCAAATCTAACCAAATTTGACTTAATAACATCAAATAATGCAAGAGCCAATAAATAAAGTTAAGATATTTATACAATTCCCTAATAGTCAGCAAAAGTCAACCCCGAGCCCGCCCAGTCAAAACCCGAGACCATAGATCTCGACTACTCATAGCTCTACGAGTTCATATATGTATTTTATTTTCAAATTCGAGTCCAATTCGACTCTCAAATTTTAATTTTTCAAAACATAAAAACAATCCCCAAAATTTCTCGTCCAATCTCATGATTTAGATGTTAAATCTCATATATAATCATGTAATATAATTTAAAATTGATCAAAATCAGTTACCCAATAGTTGTATAATTGATAATTGATCAAAATTACTTACCATAGTTGTATGTGAAAATCCCTCCTCAAAATCGTCTCTTATCAAGTGTAGGACTCTAATATATGATAAAATGAAGCTATGTCCCATTTCCAGCCCTTTTGTTTAGCTGCAGAAATCGCAAATGCGACCTTGGGTTCACAATTGCTTTTACGCCCCATTTTCTAGCAAAAACGGGTTTCGACGTGTGACAACTCTTTTAAGCGGGTATTAAAAGAGGAGTCACCACCTAATGATTTTAAGGTGCGTTAGGAAACCTATTTACAAATAACTCTTATTTAACTAGTCTGTCACCCAAGATCGTATAAAGGCTCAAATTACCTCAAAGAGAAGGTGTTAGGCACTCTTCGAGGTCCATAACTGTGGCTCCTGGTCGTAGTTTAAACTATGTGGGATTATCGGATTATAATTGTTCTAAGTGATCATATAAGTGAAGGAAGACAAAAAATTTAAAGGTTCTATCGTGAACAACCGTAAACTATACAAGTCTTTAAAGATTACAAGGTACAACATGATTAGTCTATATTTGATGACTAAGTGTGAACAATAAAAATATAAAGAAAGGGGGAGGGGGATCCTAAGTTTTTTAGCCTAAAGGATCACCCCGTGCAACATAAATAATACTTCGCAACTCCCTTAAAGTAGGGGTTGCTCATATTATTCAGCGGGCACAGGCTATAGTCTCCTGCTACCTGATTACTATGTTAAAGTTGTTTACTTAAAGGAGCTCTAATTCAATCCTAGGTCATGTCCTATACGTGCACTACTCGTCCCTTGCCTATAGTCCAGGAGGCTTTGGACCTACTATTAGGTGGTTCTAGACTCTACTTAGGATGCTCAAAAATGATAAAGCTAGCACATATTCAAAACATATAGGACTTCATATAAATGAAATATAAAGCTCAAGTTAACCCCCACACATAAACAGCGAATGCACGCAACAGATTAGGTAGTGGATTGTTTCGGGATTAAGAAACATTATAGTGGGTAAGTCCTATAGGCATAGTTTCTAGCTAATTCTAATTTTCAGCACTGTACAGGCAGCATTGCAGCTTTAGGCTAACAGATTTGCATGTTAAAGGCATTACATACCTATAAACATGACATCTACATTGTTCGTGCAGTGAGGTAATAAGACTGTTCGAAAGCCTAAGATTAACGACGTTGATTTATGGGCATGCTGTCAAAGACGAGTAACAGTATCCTATAGGCAGGATTTCTAATGGCTGACAATTGAAATTGATTTTTATAATACTTGATCCCTATAGGCATGTCATCTAAGTGTGGCAATACAAAGAAGAAACCAAGTAATTGATTAGTTGATTGAGGTCCTATGGTCATGATATATAGATGAGCAGTGTGCTAAAACCAACAGGAGCGAATGATTGATTTATTAGTTGAAACCCTATAGAAATGGTATCTAGATGAGTATCAATAGAAGCCAGTCTCAATTACTTAACGTGATCTTATAGGCATGATATCTAACACATAGCAATAGAGCAAATTGAGCAAATAACCAATGATGTTTGAATCCTATAGGCATGCTATCTAATAGCGTATGAAAGTGGAGCATGTGAACAAGTGAAGCACTTAAATTTTAATAGGCATGCTTTCTGTCAGTGTACCGGAATAGAGCATGTCAAACAAATAAAGCACTTAGCCCTGTAGGCATGTTTTCTATCCTTTTATGCAAGAATACAGTTCACCCTTTTCCACGCAATTTCACTAACTCCTTAATGTTTGTTTACAAATCATTACAAGCCCAAAATAAAGGACACATGCTCAAATATTACAAACTAAAATGAAGACAGGCCTAATAAATAGAGCGTGCCCAAGGGAGAATAACCCAGCAATGGTGAGGTCTTCAATAAGCTCATTCTTCACACAAATAACAAACCCAAATCTCGGTACACCCCAAAACATTAGAGTGTATTAGTTGCATGTCTCAAAAATAGATACGGACCTATACCAGGCCTGAGGGGGGGATTAACTGACCCAACAAGCCAAACTTAACCACACGAGTAACAAACTTTACATGTGATTAACTTAACAACTTTTGAAGTCTACACATTTAATTCTCAAGGCTCTAACTAACATTAGTTCTCACTAAAGCATATTGACAAGTTCATAGAGCATACATAAGGCAAGTTCATGCTTTTATTTTTAGAAGCTAAGGTGACAAGATTGACAATCATAGGATGACAGACTACTTCAAGTAAAGTTTCAAAGCAAAGCATAGTCTAGAATTAGCATAAAGAACTTCGGACACGAGAGTTTAGTAGAATAATAGACAGGAAACCAATAGAGTTCGGTCCTCACATAAAGATGAATAGCATAAGAACCTAATGAAAAGGGCATAACCAAACAGGTTGGTGGATATGTTCTACAAAATAACATTAATTAGGCATGAAGAGACTCGAACATGGTAAATACCAGTCATAACACAAAATCTTAAACAAGACCAGAACTCATAGTAAGCAAGGATACCTCAAAAACTGGATTATCAGACTACACACTTGAGAAAAGGCTTGATATTACATTGTTTACCTTGTAAGCCATTGGTGGGACTAAACAATATAGGATTAAACTAGGCATGGAACATACATTAAAGTTCACAATTAGCAGGGTAACACATTTTGGCTAACATAATTGAGAACTGACTTTAGTAGAGTATTAAGTTACTCAGGAGTGATCCAACAAGAATTGAACACATGAATTAGTCCATCACAAGAATGCAAAATAAGGTAGGGAGATCATCTCAGGACGATCAGCAGGTATTAACATTCAGACACATAAAAACACACTAGGGTAAACATGCTCGAGGTAGTGAAAATCATTCATGCTGAACACATACAATATGCATACATCAAGGGCAGAAATTAGGCAAGTTCAGAAGCCAGAAAACTTCAGAGCCATGAAATAGCAGGGCAATATAGTAGCATATTGGTTCACAAAAGTTTAAGTGGCATAGATGTATAGACCATGAACATAAACGAAAAAGTGTGAAATTTCTAGGGCCAAAGACACTTACTAGTTGTAGATGAACAAACAAACAAATAAGAAGAAACAGTCCCAGTAATACTCCAATCGTCAATAGCAAAAAGAGCAGCAGAACCCCAAAATCCCAATGCGTCAGATTTCTAATGGGTTTCAAGTGAACCCTGGGCAATGATCGTACTGAGAAAGGGCAACAATTGAATTCTGATGGCCTGGGCTTTCACCTGGCCAATGCCTCAAAATAAAGAAACAATAGAATGAGTGAGAGTGAGAGTGAGAGTGAGAGAGCAATTGCAGTACTTTTAAGTGGTTATCATTGCAGTAGTCGTAAAGACCTAGAGGGGGAGCGGGGGAAGGTGGTTTATATGGTAGTAACAATTGAACGAACAACAAGGAAACATAGTTAATCAAACACAGATAAGGAAAGAGAGGCATGCAAAATCAATTCTTCAGTAATTTAGGAGAAAAATCGAGCAAACCATAATCTAACAAGGAGTCAAACTTAGCCGGAGATCTTAATGAATCAGACCCATGTAACCTATTTATTGAGTGTATCACGTCAATAACATGGTGATTATCCAGAATTAAAGCCAAACGGACCTCTCAAATATCAGCTTCCTTAACTAACTCGGTGAGAAGCGAACAATACCAAAGAAATAGGAAAGAAACATCGTGGGTACCGAAAAAGGAAGAAAAATATGGAAGATCTTCATATCGTCTTGGGTATAGTCTTAGGATATGGGGGGAGCGGCTTCTAGGGTTTCTCAGGGAAGAGGTGAGGATGAGTAGATTTGGGGACGACTGTTTTAGAAGAATGGGTGTTAGGGTTTGGGGCGAGGGTAATGAAAACGGGGGGATGGCTGTGGGGCGTTGATCATTTGAGATCACGGCCAAGATCAAAGGAGAAACGGAGCGGGTCATAGAACGAGTCCCGACCGGATTATAACTAAGGAGGTCATTTGGTTTTGCACCAGGAGGATTGGGCCAAGGTTTGGGCCAGCTTTTGGTCCGAAAAATGTCTTAGGATTGGGTTATGAAATTAAATGTGTGAAAATTATTTAAAATAATTTATAAAAAGTAATTAATAAATAATAAAAATATTATTTATGCAGTAAAATTATGGAAAATAATAGTTTAACATTATAATAATATAAAAGTGCTATTTTAGTATATACAATGTAAATAATGTAGTTATGTGTGGAATAGGCTATTATTAAAAACTCATGTAAATAGCTCAAAATACAAATATAATTACATGAAATAAAGTAAAAAAATGTTACAAAACATATATGTGGGAAAAATAATAAATTTGGATGATTAAGTCATCACAAAAATAGTTTTAAAGTGTAATTAATAAATATTTGAACAATTTAAATGCAAGAAAAATCAATTTTAAAGATTTAAAAATTATGAAAAATTATAGAAAATATTTATATGACTCTTTTAAATTGGTAATGACGTAAAATATTATTTTGAAAGTGTATATGATATTTATAAAGTATGATGGCAAAATTAGGTATCAATAGCTGCCCTCTTTTACCCGAGAATGATGAAAGAGTTGTCTGGTAAAGAAAACGATGACAATTTTATCCGAAGTAAGTGAGGATGATGTGTATTTGAAAACAATGGGGGCCGAACCCTAGTTCCTGTGTTGCCTACATATCTCTGGTGTTACGAGAATCGGGCCATGTGTAGTTCTAGATCCAGTGGCGAATGAAAATGATGGAGTTATTATAACCATGGTTGTATGTTTCGAGAAAGATCTCTTATATAGGATGGTGTCATGAGTAATGGATAATTTTGGGTGGAGCTATGAATGCGAATTTCAACGTTACGGATATTTGAGGTAAATATTTCAACGGTTACGGGACAAAGAGCAAACAATTGCTGATTGTCGGCTACATTTGAGTTGATCGAAGGATGTGAACATTGTGAACGGAAATCGGAGCGAGAATCACTCCTGTTTGTAGGACAGTTACATCTCGAGTTACCTGCAAAACTTAAAATACGATGCACGCAAATATATATGGCGTTATTGCAAAAATTTAAACATGATGCAGATTCCCTTCAAACAATGAGAGTTCTCTTTGGACGATGGGGATGATGTCCTTAGAACATGACGTCCTGGGACAGGGAGCGTATGATAAGGGATTCGTAGGCCATGAAATGGTGTCCTCAAGCCATGAGGATGGTGCCTCTGGACTATGACGCCTTTGAATAAGGATGTGCAGTTTTGAGCGATCCTCAGGCCATGGCATGATGTCTTCAGGCTATGAGGATGATGCCTTCAGACTATGACACCTTCGGACAATGTGGCGATGTTTCAGCCCATTAAATGCAAAGATGCAGAGATATCGATCGTTTGATAGAGGGAACATCTGATGCGTAGTTGTATGCGAGAACGAGACAAGGCATCGCTTAGACTTGTATGTGATGAGGGCAGTGATTAGCCCTATGCAGAGGAAGGAAGCATTTAGCCTTATGCAATAATGGAGGCAATGCTTAGCCTCGTATAATGTTATGGAGACACTGCTTAGTCTCATGCAAAGGAAGGCGGTGCTTAGCCTTATGCAATGATGGAGGCAATGCCTAGCCTTATGCAATGTAATGGAGACAGTGCTTAAACTCATGCAAGGGAAGGCAGCATTTAGCCTTATGCAATGATGGAAGCAATGCTTAGCCTCATGCAATGTAAAGGAGACAGCGATCGGTCTCATTCAAGGGAAGGCAGCGTTTATCCTTATGCAATGATAGATACGATGCTTAGACACATGCAATGTAATGGAGACGGTGCTTAGTCTCGTGCAAAGGAAGGCAGTGTTTAGCCTTACGTAATGATGGAGGCAATGCTTAACCTCATGTAATGTAATGGAGACTGTACTTTGTCTCATGCAAAGGAAGGCAATTCTTAGCCTTTTGCAATAATGGAGACAGTGCTTAGTCTCATGCAAAGAATGAGGCAAGTGCTTAGACCTATGTAGAGAAAGGCGAAGATTAAATATGAGAAAGAAAGTGATTCATAGCTTGACGCGTTTGCGCTTGGTGGCTTCTGTCAATGAAGATAGTATTCTTGTTATGAATTTACGTGCATGCTTGTCATGTTGTTATGCCTGCATCCAAAGGAAAATCATGAGTTGTTGGGGTAAGGTTGGTCCGTGCCATTGATTCTTCATTTTGCATTTGCTCTTTGTCTTGCTGCCTTGTTCGAGTCCCTTGGGTAACATCTGGCTACTAAAGTAAATGAAATTTTAAAAAATATGCATTTGTGATGAATCATTTGTAAAAACTTGCAGCTGTTCAAAATGTGTGATGATGCATAAAATAAATAATTTTTTCGAATCGAAGTTTGTGAAATGTTTCAAGACATCACAACCTTCTCGATTTGGAATTTTGAGGAACCTCCTCAAAATTCTGCCCTAGTTTAAACACATACCTCCGGCAACGCGCTTCTTGGCGATTCTTGACATAATGAGATAAACAAAGCTCGAAATCTTGCCCCAGTTCCATACCATAGAGGGGAATGAACATTTTATTATGATGTGACCAAACCCACATGATTGCTTACATATCCCCTTTTAAACGGGAATCAAGTCAAGTGTAGTTGAGGTTACATCAAAAAGAAAGTGCAAACATGATCTTAATCATAATATGTCGTGACTGCGATGTTTTGATAGGTTTTGGCCATATTTCTCCATCCATCTCTGCGAGTATAAGCACTCCTCCTGTTAGTACTCGGTGAACCATGTAAGGTCCTTGCTAGTTAGGTGAGAATTTCCCTTTTGCTTTGTCCTGATGCAGGAAGATCTATTTCAACACCAATTGTCACGATGTGAATTGCCTAGATCGAACCTTTTTGTTGAAATCCCTTGCCATTCTATTCTGGAGAGTTGACCGTGACACAATGCGTTCATCCTCTTACCGTTAATGTGAGCCAGTTGCTCATACCGGCTCCGTACCTATTTTGCATCGCTGAGCTCGGCCTCTTGTATGATTCTTAGTGAAGGAATCTCCACTTCGACGGGTATAACAGCTTCAGTACCGTAAACTAGTAGATAGGGGGTTGCCCTAGCTGACATACGAACTATGGTGTCGTACCCGAGCAAAGCAAATGGTAGCTTCTCATTCCGTTGCTTGTAGTTTTCCACCATTTTCCTCAATATCTTCTTGACATTCTTGTTGGCGGCTTTTACGGCTCCATTCATCTGCGGCCTGTATACTGTAGAATTCTGGTGCTTGATCTTGAATGTTTCACACATGGCTTTCATCAGATCACTGTTGAGATTGTAGGCATTGTCAGTAATGATTGACTCAAGTACTCCAAATCGACAAACAATACGATCTCGGACAAAATCTGCTACAACCTTCTTAGTCACAATCTTTATAGGAAGCGGTTTCAACCCATTTTATGAAATAATCTATAGCTACCAAAATGAACATGTGTCCATTTGAAGCAGCAGGCTCAATTGGTCCGATGACATCCATGCCCTAAGTAGAGAAGGGCCAGGGTGAACTTGTTGCATTGAGCTCGTTGGTGGTACTCGTATCATATAAACATGTACCTGGCATTGGTGGCACTTCTGCAAATACTTAATGCAGTCTGTCTACATATTCATCGCAAAATACCCTGCCTTTAATATCTTCTTGGCCAGAATAAACCCGTTCATGTGAGGTCCGCAGGTTTCGGCGTGTATTTCTTAGAGCAATCTAGATGCCTCCTTGGTATCGACACATCGCAGCAATCCCAAATCAGGAGTTCTTCTATACAAAATTCCTCCACTTTGAAAGAAATGGTTGGCCAATCTTCCAAGGGTGTGCTTCTGAGTGTGTGTGGCATTTTCTAGGTATTATCCTTTCTCCAAATACTCATTGATATCGTGAAACCACGGATTTTCGTCAAATTATTCTTCAGCATGAGCGCAATAAACTGGCTTTTTACGAATCTCTATCAGGATAGGATCGAGGAAATTCTTTTCTAAATGATGTATCATGGAAGAAGAGGTAGCTTATGCATCTGCGAACTCATTCTGAATCCTTAGAACATGTTTGAATTCTATTCTTTGTGAACCTCTTGATCAACTCTTGTACACAATGGAAGTATGGAAATATTTTATTCTTGGTGGCCCATTCTCCTAGTACTTGGTGTACCAATAGATCAGAATCTCCGATTACCAGCTACTCCTGAACATTTATGTCGATGGCCAATCTGAGTCCCAAGAAGCAGGCCTCATATTTCGCCATATTGTTGGTGCACGGGAACCTATGCTTTGTGGATACAGGATAATGTTGACCAGTTTTTGATACTAAAATAGCTCTGATGCCCCCTCCCTTGAAGTTTGCTGCTACGTAAGAAAACATCCTCCAACTGTCATATGTTTCGGCAATATCTTCGCCTACAAATGACACTTCCTCATCGGGAAAATACGTTTTCAATGGTTCGTATTCTCCGTCTACGGGGTTCTCTGCTACGTGATCAGCCAACACTTGCCCCTTGACTGCTTTCTGAGTCACAGAGATGATGTTGAACTCACTTAGCAATATATGCCACTGAGCTAACTTACCCATAGGCATGGGTTTTTGAAAGATGTATTTTAGTGGATCCATCCTTGTATGAGATATGTAGTGTATGCAAAAACAATGCCTCAACTTCTGGGCTATCCATGTCAAAGCACAACAGGGGTGCTCCAGCAAAGAGTACCGGGCCTCGTAAGGTGCGAACTTCTTACTCAGGTAATATATCGCTTGCTCTTTCCTCCTGGTTTCATCATGTTTCCTAGGACACAACCGAAAGCTCCATCCAACACGGACAGATACAACAGCAAAGGTCTTTCTAGCTCTGGCGGGAGCAACACAAGTGACTTAGATAAGTACTCCTTGATTTTGTCAAAATCTTTTTGACATTCTTCAGTCCAGATCGTCGCAGCATCTTTCCTCAGCATCTTGAAAATCGACTCACATATCACTGTTGACTATGCTATAAAACGGCTGATATAATTGAGGCATCCCATAAAACTCATCACATCCTTCTTGCTCTTTGGCGGTGGAAATTCCTGAATAACTTTGATTTTTTATGGGTTTAGCTCAATACCACAGCAACTGACGATGAAACCCAATAATTTTCCAGCAGGGACTCTGAAAGCACATTTTTACGGATTCAACTTCAAATTTTATTTTTGTAGTCGGTCGAAAAACTTCCTTAGTTTTGCTATGTGATATGAACTTCTCTTAGATTTGATGATAACACCATCCACGTACACCTCTATTTCCTTGTGTATCATGTCGTGGAAAGGGTCATCATAGCCCTATGTAGGTATCTCCAGCGTTCTTCAAACCAAATGGCATCATTTTGTAGCCATATATTCCCCATGGCGTGGTAAATACTTCTTTTCGGTGTCCTGTTCATCCATCCAGATCTGGTGGTATCCTGTGAAGCAATCCACAAAGGACTGGAGTTCTTGCTTGGCATAGTTGTTGATTAGTATGTGTATGTTAGGCAATGGGAAATCATCTTTAGAACTTGCTCTATTCAGATCTCGATAGTCAACGCACATTCTGACTTTTCTGTCCTTCTTTGGAACTGGCATAATGGTGGCTAGCTAGGTTCGGTATTCGACCAATCGAAGCACCTTGGTTTTGATTTGCTTGGTAACCTCCTTCTTTATCTTCATACTCATATCTGGCTTCAACTTTCTGAGCTTCTACTTTACCGGCGGACATATGAGGTTGGTTGGTAGCTTGTGAGCTACTATGGATGTGCTTAACCTAGTCATGTCATCGTATGACCAAGCATGAATATCCTCGTATTCCCTTAGATACCTGACATACTGTTCCTTTTCAAACGGCGATAGATGAATGCTAATGTGAGTTTGACTGCTTCAGAATCCCCTAAGTTAACTACCTCGGTTTCTTCCAAATTGGATTTTGGTTTGTTCTCAAACTTCTCTACTTCTTTGACAATTTCCTCAAGGTATTATATCATCTTCCAAATCTTCCGAATCACTTTCCTTATGTAGCGTTGTCTCATTACATGTCACAGTCGTAGGTTCATCGGGATATGTAATAATTACACTGAAAAAGAATGTAGAAAGATAATAATAAATAAACGAAAATCAATAATGCATTAAAATTTAAAATTGTTAACAAGTATGACTCGATGGCTCGAGTAATTATCTCAAAACAAAACACTGAGAATGTTTTAAATGCCCAAAACAATTTGAAATAAATCATACTAATTCTGCCAAGGCTACCCAGGTACTTGGTGAGCATGGGATGGTGCAATGGTCCAGTTCTTGACAGTAGCTCCTTCTCTCACTGTCTGAATGGTAAGTTTTTCCTCCTCCTCCTCCTCCAAAATTGCACTGCAGTCCATATCTTCCTCGTCAAGAAACAACTTCCTCATACCGGCCAAAATCTCGTCTTCCTCGGATCCCCAAATCACATTAGTCTAGCGGAATGTCTGGTACAGCAGTGGTATGGATCGTTCTAGTGGATAGTAATTGGTGCGACACGATGGTGTCCAATCCTAGTATTCTTGCACCGTATATTCATACCCGAGACCAAAGGTTGTGCCATGAAATTGTGGTCGTATGGGTTCTGTGATCCCCTAAAGCTTTCGGCCAAGACCCTTGCCTGGTTCATATCTCAACCATATCAATATGCTTTCTATCTTATTGCTCCACCATCGAACCTTCTTAATTGCGTTTACCTGCTCAATGCAGTGGTATGTTTCTCCTCCCAATTTCCTCCTGTTCTTGATAACTGGACGGTCTGGTTGGTCTAGATAGGGTTGCTTCCATACCTGAGAATAATTACCTCTTGATGATTCCACTCAAACTTCACAACCTGGTGTAGAGTAGAAGCGACTGCCGCAGCTGTGTGTATCCATGGTTGTCCCAATAACAAATTCTAGGTGGCATATATGTCAAGCACCTAGAATTCGACATCAAACTGGGTCGGGCCCATCTATTGATCAAGGTTGATTTCCCCAATAGTGGCTCTCAAAGATCCATCGAATGCTTTCACATTCATGCTTCCAAATTATATCTCATACAGGCCTTTTCCCAGTCTTTTCAAAGTAGTCAGCGGGCATATGTTCAAGCTCAAACCTCCATCTATCAGGACCCTGTCAATGAACTTATCTTCTAATTGCACAGGGATGTGCAATGCTTTGTTGTCACTCAACCCTTCCAGGGTAGCTCATCTTCGTGGAAAGTAATTTTGTGACTCTCTATTACCTGTCCTACCATGTTAGCCATCTCCCCGTTAGTGATATCGGTAGGCACATAAGCTTCACTTAATACTTTCATTAAGGCATTCTTGTGAGCGTCTTAATTTTGTAATAGCGACAAGATGGATATCCGGGAGAGTTTTGTGTCAAGTGATCAACAACAGAGTACTCCCTCGCCTGTACCTTCCTCCAAAGATCATTAGTGCCTGTCTCAACAACAGGTGGCTTAGATGTAGTTTCTTTGGTTGTGCCTCTAAGATTCTCAGGTATATAAACTCGGCTAGTTCCGGTCATACCTTGCGCAACACATGTCTCTTTCATCTTGGCTTTTCCTTTCTTCTTGCCTCCACCAAATAATTCCATGGGACAGTATCAGACTTATAAGACGATGTTGGAGCTACCATAACAGTGAAAGGCGTAGCTACCTCGACCTCAAACGGTGCCTGGGCTTGCACCAAAATCGGCGAGAGGGTGGCAGGAGATGTTTTAGGAGCTTCTCCTTCTCGAATAAGTCCGATGGATCCCTCCTGATCCCATTCCTCATCAGTTTCTATCACATTCACTCCTTCGCCCCAATGATGCAGGGGAGGGTTATTATAAACATTTGGTGCGGATTCCTTTGCGTGTATAATTTTGGTGTCGATCAGTGTCTGAATCTTGTCCTTCAACATGTGGCATTCTTCAATGGTATGACCCTTCATACCCGAATGATAGGCACAAGTTTTGTTTGGATTAACCTACTGGGAAGGCTTCTCAACAGCAACAGCAGGAATGGGGTGGACGTAACCAGCGCCTTTAGTCTCTCATACAGTTGGGTTATGGGTTCAGCAATTGGGGTGTATTCATGCTAAGTCCTTCAAGCTCCAGTCATACCCAAGAATTTCCTTCACTATAACCTTTTAAAAAGGAGGGAATAAGCCATGCTCCAAAAATTCCCAAGAAAAACGTATTGCTACCTACTGGAGAAAAACCCCCTACAAGTGACATCGAGGCAACAATAAACTAGCAATCTGAAAATGCCATATGCCAAAACAAGGTGCTGACCAACATTGGCAACACCATAAAGAACGTGGCCTATACACAAAACAAAATGATGAGCAAAGTGGAAACAATAGAAAAAAAGATGGAGTAAACATCGTCTCGCCATGAAGGACTAATCAAAACATTGGAACTAAGATTGGCAAATTTGCAATACGAGATTTGTCCGCCAGGAACTTCACTTTTCCAATTCTTCCAACAACAACAAAAGGAGACGGTTTCCATCAAAGAACAGATTCAACTCTTGAGAAATGACCGCTATAAGCCACAAACAACCCCGGTTGTCCGTTCAAAACCTACTTTCTTCCCTATATCTCCACAACCATATTCCCCACCTAAATTAGACAACACCTTTTCTACTTTACCATCTACCTCACAAAATCCATTTTCTTTCACCCAACCCATAAAAGAAGAACAGGAGTTTGATATTGCAAAATTGGTTTGGGAAAGAAAAGATGCACTTGCAGCACAAAAACAAACCAAGAAAAGGCGAAACCAAGGGGAAAGTTCAAAAGGGTCCATCCCTGAAAATCTGATGATTTCTTACCAGAAAGCTCCAGACCTCTATGTCTCCCAGCCAAGATGCATATCAGAAGAAGATACTCCATGGTCAGAATCTCTAAATTCATCAGAAGATGAATCAATGGAAGATAGCTCTCAATCAAGCAATGAATCTACAACAAACTCTTCCGAAGATGACAATCCTCCAATATTTGTAAACTAGCCAAGAGAGCCAGAAGTATCTGAAGTAGATGACGAACGAGAAGGCATGACAGATGAGCCAATCCTAGAAAGAAGATATGAGCCCATGGCGTCCAAGCCAGTTGGAACCGGTTTCCATACTTTCACCTTGGACGACGTCAAGGTTTCGAAATGGCCTCAAAGGATCCAAGACTTCTATACTTGGATGGTGACCAAAAATTTAGCAGAACGAGAAAAGTATGTCATCTTGTCAAACTCACTTCACGATTCTCAGGAATCCTCAGAGATTGGTGGAAATCACTTGGATTTCAAGACAAAAATACTTTTCTTACTTCCCAAGATTTTGCCTTCAACATTCGGATCCTGCATGAAGTTTTCTGCGGAGATACTGGCCAAAGACAGGAGAAAACGCGAAGACAACTCTTCGAGATGAAGTGTGTGTTATTCGACAGAAATGATATTGACAAACATTTTCAAAAAATGGCCAAGATATACTTTGAAATCGGTGGAGACATCAATCTGAAGCAAGCCTTTGTCTCTTCCCTTCCAAAGTTTCTGGCGAGCCGGACCATGAACGTCATTGAAGAAAAGTTCCATTCCATAACCATCCCACAAATTGGTTACATCAGGCAGGCTATTTTTGTCGCATTGGATGACATTGTACGAAGCGCTCAGCCCTAAAGCAAATTATCCAGCACAATCCAGCGCTTGACAAAGTATGCCGCAAAACTGATCTAATCACCGGATCAGGATGTTCTTGCAGCACGTCCAAACGACGAAAAGCATTCAGGAGATTCAGATGGCCAAAAATTTCCAGATGGAAAATCAAGATCCAAGAGGCGCACAATATTTTAGACGCAAAAGGCCAGGAAATTTTCACAAGAAGGACAGATGCTTTATTTGCCATAAGATTGGACATTTCACAAAAAATTGTCCCCAATCAAGAAGATCTGTCAAACTCCTTGAAGAGATTGAAGATTACACAGGCATACATCTTAGAAAAGAGGAGGACCTTGAATCCATATTCTCTGCAGATGACGAACCCAATGAAGAAACTATATTCTCTCTCGATATCTATGAAGATCAAGGCAATGATCAGTATCAAATTTCAAAACCAGTGATCGAATCCCGAGAAGAGATCAATGCTCTCACAGTCGTTCCTCAAGTATAACTCAAAGTCTATTCATCCAAATGGGATAAACCAGCTCGAGTTATTGCTTTTATCGACACCGGAGCTGCATCCTCACTCATAAATCCTGTGGTTCTCCCTGAAGATCAATGGGTGTCGCATTTCAAGGATTTCAACGATGCATCAAATGCAATCTTAACCACAACTGTCATTACAAAGCATCCGGTCACAATTGAGTTCTTTCCAGCATTGAAGTACATAACCAAGCTGCTAGGATCTGAAGTTCCTGGAAAAGATCTTATTATTGGATTCAACATTTACAGGCAACTTAGAGATAAACTCCAGATCAAGGCTAACGGGATAGCTCTTAAAAAGCAGTTCAGACCTTATTTTGAGATTCCAAGGTTATTCCAAATCACCGATGACGAACAAATCAAAGAGATTGAGCAGAACCTCATTGAACATTCATGTGCTGAATCCCACAAGGGTTTCATGAAGAAAGGAAAAAGCCCATTATGGAAAAACCAAGAGTTTCTTATCAAGCTCCCTTTCAAGAAAAATTAAAACATCAATCCGACAAAAGCCAGTCATTCAGGCATGAATCCAGATCATCTTCAGCTTGCAAAGAAAGAATGCGAAGAACTTTTGGAATTTGAATTGATAGAGCCGTCGGATTCACAATGGGGCATGCGAAGCATTTTATGTCAACAAAAGAGCTGAGCAGACAAGAGGAAAACTCAGGTTAGTTATTAATTACCAGCCACTAAACCATTTCCTCCAAGATGATAAATTCTCCCTCCCAAATAAACTCACTCTTTTCTCCCACTTAGCCAAGGCCAAATATTTTTCCAAGTTTGATTTAAAATCTAGATTTTGGCAATTGGAATCCACCCTGAAGAACGACTCAAAACGGGATTTTGCATCCCGATCATCACTTCTAGTGGAAAGTCATGCCCTTCGGGTTGAAAACTGCACCCTCCTTGTTCCAAAAAACCATGATAAAAATCTTCCAACCCATCCTCCATACCTCCTTAGTTTACATTGATGACATCCTGTTATTTAGTGTTACATTAGAAGAACATGTCAACTTGCTTCGTCAATTCGAGACATTAGTAACATAGTACGGAATCATGCTCTCAGCAAAAAAGATGGTTCTTGCTCAAAAGGAGATTGATTTTCTCGGAATGCATTTTGCCCAATGTGAATATAGTACAGGACCGCATATATGTCAGAAATTACTTAAATTTCCGGACACCAACCTTACAACAAAGCAGATCCAACAGTTCTTGGGTGTAATAAATTATGTAAGAGATTTCATCCCAAATATCTCTACATACATTTCACCGCTCACAGGAATGCTCAAGAAAAATGCACCATCATGGGGAGAGAAATAGGATGAAGCAGTCAGAAAAATAAAGGAGATATATAAAAATGTCAATCTCTCTACATCTCTTCCGATGGAAAAAAGATACTGCAAAATGATGTCATCCATGAATATTGGAGTGCTATTCTATTTGAAGAAAAAGATGGCCAACGGAAAATATGCGAATACGCAAATGAAAAGTTTAAAGATGCCGAGCAATATTATCACTCCACCTTCAAAGTAATTCTTGCAGTAAAGAATGGAATCAAGAAATTCAATTTCTTCCTTATCCATACAGAATTTCTAGTAGAATTGGATATGAAGGTTTTCCCAAAAATGATCCGGATAAATTCAAAACTTATCCCCAATCCTCAGATTCTCAGATGGGCTCAATGGTTCTCTCCATACAAGTTTCAAGTTAAGCACCTAAAAGGAAAGATAATATTCTTGCAGATTTTCTATCGCGACCGGAAGAATTCTCAAAAAGATTTTCCCCAGCAAAACTGAAGCCAAGTAGCCACATCTTTATGTTTTCAAATACACCGGGAACTAGTTCATTAAAGCCAACAGATCATCCATCGGAGTTGTTCAACCTCATGGATCCCTTTGATCCATGAGGTTGAACAACTCCGGTGGATGATCTGGCTTTAATGAACTAACTACAATGTTTGGATCGTGGCTTTGCAAAGTTTTAGCGGGCGTGAGGAGGTGAATGATAATACACAGGTCGGGTGTTATATGTATGGCAGTGGTGGCAGGTATTGGTATTTTAGAGGCGAGGGTTGATATGTGGGTGGAGGTGTTTGGTATGTAAGGGGAGACTTAGGGCCTCGGGCTACCATCATGGAACCCTCTTTGAGATACCTCCTAACAGCAAGGCTTTGTTTGTGGCTTGCAGTGCCTCGAAATTTGTCACCATCCCACCTTGATTCCTTCTTCTAACCTTTCTCCTAACTTGATGATGTCTGAGAACTTGTGATTCTCGATAACCATCAACCTTTCATATTACTGCGGATCTTGAGCTCTAATAAAGAACTTGTTCATTTGTTCTTCTTCAAGTGGAGGCCTCACCTTGGTGGCCTCTGATCTCCAATGAATAGCATACTCGCAGAAGGTTTTTGTCGGCTTCTTCTTGAGGTTTTGTATATAGAAAACATCTGGCACGATATTGAACCTGAATCGGTCCATGAAATCTGATGCCATGCTCACCAAATTCGCCCACTTCTTTGGATTCTAGCTGATATACCAAGATAATGCGTCTCCTGTAAGACTTCGCACGAACAGTATCTTGCACATTTGCTCATTCTTACCCACTCCCACAAGATTGTCACAGTAGGTTCTCATATGCACCTTAGGATCACCAGTGCTATCAAACATCTTAAACTTGGGAGGTTTGTAACCCTCTGGTAGTTCTACATCTGGCTGGATATACAAATCTTTGTAATTCAAACCTTCAACACCCATCCCGCCTTCAACACTCTGGACTCTCCCTATTAGTTTCTTAAGTTCTTCTACCATGTTTCGAATGAGTAGGTACTTCTCGGTTGGCTCAGGTATGTATAGGGTGTATTGCTGGGTATGGGGTAAGGTTTCCACATATATTGGGTTTCCTTTATGAGTTCCTGTAACTTGGGTATACGGGTGATCATTGATTGAAGTTTGAGGGGGATCAGGGGTAAAGGAAATTTAAAGGAGGAGACAAGGAATTTAAAGGTTCTATTGTGAACAACAGTAAAGGAAATAGGGCAAAAACCAGACTATACAAGTCGTTAGAGGTTACAAGGTACAACTTTATTAGTCTATATTTGATGACTAAGTCTTAAGAATAAACATATAAATAAGGGGGGGTCTAAGTTTTTTAGCCTAAAGGATCACCCCATGCAACATAAATAATACTTCATAACTCCATTAAGGTAGGAATTACTCATATTATTCAACAGGCATAGACTATTATCTCCTGCTACCCGATTAATATGTTAACTTTTTTTAATTAATGGCGCTCTAATTCAATTCTAGCTCGTGTCTTACGGATGCACTACCCGTCCCTTGTCTATGGTCCCGGAGGCTTTGGACCTACTATTAGGTAGTTCTAGCCTCTACTTAGGATGCTGAAAAATGATAAAACCAGCACAAATTCAAAACATATAGGACTTCACATAAATGCAATAAAAGGCTCAAGTTAACCCCTACACATAAACAGCCAATGCACGCGGCAGACTAGGCAGTAGACAGTTTCGGGATTAAGAAACATTATAGTTATTAAGTCCTATAGACATGATTTCTAGGTGATTCTGATTTCCAGCGTTGTACATGCCGCATTGCAGCTTTAGGCTGACAGATTTGCAGATTAAAGGAATTACAAACCTATAGGGATGACATCTACATTGTTCAGGCAGTGATGTAATAAGACTGTTCGAAAGCCCAAGATTAACGACGTTGATTTATGGTGGGCTTGTTGTCTAAGACGAATAACAATATGCTATAGGTATGATTTCTAGCAGTTGCCAATTGAAATTGATTTTTATATACTTGATCCCTATAGACATGTCATCTAAGTGTGGTGATACAACGAAGCAAAAAACTAATTGATTAGTTGATTAAGGTCCAATGGTAAGGATATATAGATGAGCAGTGTGCTAAAAGCAATAGGAGCGACTGATTGATTTATTAGTTGAAACCCTATAGACATGGTATCTAGATGAGTATCAATGGAAGCCAGTCTCAATTACTTAACGCGATCCTATAGGCATGATATCTAACACATAGCAATAGAGCAAATTGAGCAAATAACCAATGATGTTTGAATCCTATAGGCATGCTATCTAGTAGCGTATAGAAGTGGAGCATGTGAACAAGTGATGCACTTAAATTCTTACTGGCATGATTTCTATCGATGTACATGAATAGAGCATGTCAAACAAATAAAGTACTTAGACCCTATAGGCATGTTTTTTACCCTTTTATGCAAAAATAGAGTACACCCTTTTCCCACAAATTCACTAACTCCCAATTATTTTTTTACAAATCATTACAAGCCCAAAATAAAGAATACATCCTAAATATTACAAACTAAAATGAATACAGGCCCAATAAATAGAGCAAGCCTAAGGGAGAATAACCCAGCAACATCGAGGGCTTCAATAAGTTCATTCTTCACACAAATAGCAAACCCAGATCTAGATACACTCCAAAACATTAGAGTGTATTAGTTGCATGACTCAAACTTAGACACGGATCCATACCATGCCTGAAGGGGGGACTAACTTACCCAGAAATACCAAACTTAACCACACGAGTAACAAACTATACATGGGTTTAATTAAACAGCTTTTGAAGTCTACACATTGAATTCTCAAGGCTATAACTAAAGCAGTTCTCACTAGAGCATATTTACAAGTTCATAGGGCATACATAAGGAAGGTTCATGCTTGAATTTTTAGAAGCTAAGGTGACATGATTGACCATTATAGGATAACAAACTACTTCAAGTAAAGTTTCAAAGCAATGCATAGTCCAGAATTAGCATAAAGAACTTCGGACACGAGAGTTTAGTAGAATCCTAGACAGGAAAACAATAGAGTACGGTCCTCACATGAAGATGTATAGCATGAGAACCTAATGAAAATGGCATAACCAAACATGTTGGTGTACATGGTCCACAAACAAACATTAACTTGGCATGAAGAGACTCGAACATGCTAAATACCAGTCATAACACAAAAGCTTAAACAACACCAGAACTCATAGTAGGCAAGGATACCTCAAGAACTGTATTATCAGACTACACACAGGAGAAAAGGCTTGATATTGCATTTTTTACGTTGTAAGCCATAGGTGGGCCTAAACAACATAGGATCAAACAAGACATGGAACATACATTAGAGTTCACAATTAGCAAGGTAACACATTTTGGCTAACATAGTTAAGAACTGACTTTAGTAGAGTATTAAGTTACATAGGAGTGATCCAACAAGAATTAGAAAACATGAATTAGTCTATCACAAGAATTCAAAATAAGTTAGGGATATCAGCTCAGGATGAGCAGCAGGTATAAAAATTCAGACACATAAAAACACACTAGGCTAAACATGCTCGAGGTAGTGAGAATCATTCATGCTAAACACATACAATATGCATACATCGAAGATAGAAATTAGGAAAGTTCAGAAGCAAGAAAAGTTTAGAGCCATGAAACAGCAGGGCTATATAGTAGCATATTGGTTCACAAAAATTTAAGTGGCATAAATGTACAAACCATGAACATAAACATAAGAGAGGGAAATTTCTAGGGCCAAAGACACTTACCAGTTGTAGATGAACCCCAAAATCCCATTGCGTCATAGTTCCCAAGGGTTTCAAGTGAATCCCATGTAGTGCTCGCACTAAGAAAGGGCAACTATCAAATTTCGATGGACTTGGCTTTCAGCCGGCCAATGTCTCAAAATAAACAATAATAGAATAAGTGAGATGAGAGAGCAATAGCAGTAGTTTTAAGTGGTAATTGTTGCAGTAGTCGTTAAGACCTATAGGGGGAGCGGGTGAAGGGGGTTTATATAGTAGTAGCAATTGAACGAACAAACAAGGTAACACAGTTAATCAAACACAAATAAGGAAAGAGAAGCCTGCAAAATCAATTCCGCATTAATTTAGGAGACAATCGAGCACGCCCTAATTTGACAAGGAGTCAAAATTAGCCGGAGATCTTGATGAATCAGACCCATGTAAACTAGTGATGGAGTGTATCACGTCAATAACATGGTGATTATCCAGAACGAACCTCTCAAATATCGGCTTCCTTAAATAACTCAGTGAGAAACAAACAATACCAAAGAAACGGGAAAGAAACATTGCAGGTACCGAAAAAGGAAGGAAAATATGGAAGATCTTCATATCGTCTTGGGCATAGTCTTAGGATTTGGGTGGGGCAGTGGCTAGGGTTTATCAGGGAAGAGGAGAGGATGACAGGATTTGGGGGCGACTGTCTCGGAAGAATGAGTGTTAGGGTTTGGGGTGAGGGTAATTAAAACGGGGGGATGGCTATAGGCCGTTGATCATTTGAGATCAACGTCCAGGATTAAAGGAGAAGTGGGGCGAGTCGTAGAAAGGGTCCCGACCGGGTTATACTTAAAGGGGTCTTGGTTTTCGGCTAGCTTTTGGCTTGAAAATTGGCTTAGGATTGGGTTGTGATATTAAATATGCAAAAATTCTTTAAAATAATTCATAAAATGTGATAGTAAATAATAAAAATATTATTTATGCAGTAACATACTGAGAAATAATAGCTTATCATCGTAAAAATATTTTTAAAAAAAAAGCTATTTTAGTATATATATTGTAAATAATATAATGTATAGAATATAAGCTATTATTAAAAAATCATGTAAGTAGCTCAAAAATATAAATGTAATTATATAAAATGAAGTAAAATTGATTTAAAACGTATATGTGGGTAAAATAATACATTTGGATGATTAAGTCATCACTAAAATAATTTTAAAGGATAATTAATAAAGATTTGAACACTTTAAATGCAAGAAAAATCTAATTTAAAGCTTTAAATATTATAAAAAATTATAGAAAGTATTTTTATGACTCTTGTAAATTGGTGATGATGCAAAGGATATATTGAAAGTATATATGATATTTATAAAATATGAGGAAAAAATTGAGTATCAACAATTGCGAATCCTCACAATTGCGGAGCAAGGATCGCAAAAGCGAACCTTGACAGCCCACACTAATGTCGCAATTATGATGGCAGCCTACTTCGCAAAAGCGACCCATTTGTCGCAAATCTGACCAGACCCAACTCTATACTGGGTTCACAAATGCAATAAGGGCGTCGCATTTGCGACATTTGAACCACCCCTGCCCTCTTTACAATTGTGATGTTCATGTCTGCAATTGCGATAACTGGACCACCAGCACACCTACAACCTGGAATGAGTTCAAACCAATTCGAAATACGTCCAAAACTTACCCGAGCCATCGGGGCTCCAAACCAAACATCCACACAAGTACATAAACATCATACGAACTCGCTCGTGATTAAAACATCAAAATAACATCCGCAACCCCGAATCGGACACCAAAACACATGGAAATTAAAATGAACTTTAAGAATTGCTAGAAACACAACCGCGCGTCCGATTTCTATCAAACCAACTCGAAATAACACCAAACTTTGAAAACAAGTCATAAATGACGACACCAACCTATTCCAAGTCCCAAAATCAAAATCTGAACCCGATAGCCAATAAGTCAAATTATCGTCAAACCTAAGGAATTTCTAAATCTTTAGATTGCCAATTTTTGGCAAAACAAGCCAAATCAACCTAGGGACCCCCGAATTCAATTCCGGTCATACGCCCAACTCCATAATTACAATAACCTAACAGAACCATCAATACTCTGATCCGAGATCAAATACGTAAAAAGTCAAACTTGGTCAACTCTTCCAATTTAAAGCTTCTATAATGAGAATCATTATTCCAAATAAATCCTAAATCGCTTAAAAATTGAAACCGACCATTCACGCAAGTCATAATACACAAAATGAAGCCACTCAAGACCTCAAACCACTAAACGGGACGCTAAAGCTCAAAACAACCGGTCGGGTTATTATATTCTCCCCCTCTTAAACAAACATTCGTCCTCGGATGTGCCAAGAGTCGTCAATACCATCAAATCGATGTATAAATTGACCAGACACATACACATACACACGTTTGATCCCACGTCACCCTAACCCATATAAGCCTAACAACACCATCTCAACCGACGATTTATCCTTTTACTCATGCCGATAAGCCTTAGAACCAAATTTCAACATCCACCAATGACCCGATTCTCACGTAAACATAATGCATCAACCTCAATCAGTTGCAACAGCTCATGCCTACATCCACAAGGTATAACCACACGACATAACACATTCCCCATATGCCCATAACAATAACTCTGACCACAATAGCTTCCATACATCGCAATCTAAACCCATCAAGCACAACTCAAATATGACTGAATATGGAAAGAGAAGCACATGAAAGAAACTACCAAACAAGTCAAATAGGTACAACTCCCCATCGGTACCATACTACGAATCCATCCCACATGGAAGAAGAATGACACACGCAACAACCACAATGAATCTTACCCTAACATAACCCCACCGCGACACATAGCCCGGTCCAGACACACCTATCCACAATGAACACAAGGTTCCCATCCTCCAGACGGAATCACAAGTAAGATAAACATCCCGACAACTAAAAACCTTCTACTGACTCAATTCCATAGAATAAAATCACGACATATAACCAACTTCCCATACATGTAAAGCACCTAAATCACAAGTCGTGGCCAAACCATCTAGAAATCACATCAAAGCCTACTGTATTAAGTAAACAAATCCCATCCTAGCCTCATAACCTTCCATGATGATGAAACCATAATGATAGACACGGGCTATCATAATAGGATTCCCCGACGGGTGCAGAGACTCAAACAGAGCAAAAGAACCATGAAATGTAATCATACATGAATCAATGTAGGATGACTCATACCAATAAATAGGACCTGATCAAAATAAAATTAATGCGTCTTCATAACCAACCAAAACAATACCTGTAATGACATCAACTGGTGCAGTGGCCTCAGGCCTACCAGGGAAAGCATATCAACAGGTCGAACCTCCCCCTCTAGGATGCCCGCTATTCACCCATCCCCCATCTCTAGCTGGCCATGCAGGTATAGCGGTAACTAGCGCCCGGAGTCTGGAACAATCCTTCACCATGTGCCTGGTATCCCCATACTCAAAGCAGCCTCTCTGCTGATGTGGCTGTGGAAACTATCTGAAACGGGTACTCTAGGACCCGCGGATAACTGGAGCACCACGTTAAACCAAAAATGCAGACTGAACATACTGACCAACAAAACCTCTACCATGACATGCTCTGCCCCCAAAATAGATGTAACGACCCGACAGGTCGTTTTGGGTGTCTGAGCCTCGATCCCCTATTTATTGCCTCCTCTATGCAACAAAGTAGTTCAAGGTGACCGTAGCTTGACTTTTGTGAAGATGACTCCGGAATAGAGTTTTGACAGTTCCAATAGCTCCATGTGGCAATTTTGGACTTAGGTGCATGTCCGGATATTGATTTTTAGGTCCGTAGGTCGTTTTGGCGAGAATTGATGAATGTTGAAAAGTTAAAGGTTTGGAAAGTTGGAAAGTTTGACTGGTAGTTAACTTTATTTATATCGGGGCTAGAATCTGATTTTGAAAGTTGGAATAGGTCCGTAATTTCATTTATGACTTGTGTGCAAAATTTAAAGTCAATCGGAGTTGTTTTGGTATGAATCATCATTAGTTTTGGAATTCGAAAGTTCATAAGTTTCTTAGGCTTGAATCGATGCCTGATTTATATATCTAGTGTTGTTTGATGTGATTTGACGCTTCAAGCGTGTTCGTATGATGTTTTAGGACTTGTTAGTATGTTTGGTTGAGGTTCCGAGAGCCTCGGGTGTAATTCAGACCATGTTCGACTTATTTCGGAACATTGAGGATTCTTGAAGTTCTGGTTTCTCTACAGGTCTAGTTCCCTTCTACGCGTTTGCGAAGGTGTTCCCGCATTTGCGTAGAATCTTTAGGGATTTATGGAGATTTATACTTCGTGTTCTTGAAGATGGCCATGCATTCGCAAAGGGCCAGGATTTTGACCACTATGATCGAGGACAGGGAACCGCGTTTGCGAAGAGGAAAGGCAGGCTAGGGAGACCTCACGGGGTGGGTCTATGCATTCGCGAGTGTTGCATCGCTATCGTCAAGCTCGTGAGCTTTGGTCGTCACGTTCGCGAGTGGGTTCTCGCGTTAGCGTAAGAGGAAATTTGGGCAGCGACATTTTTGTGCTTCGCGAACGTGAGGTATTTTCCGCGTTCACGAAGAAGGAGTCACTGGCAGCAGAACTTAACTTTCAAAACAAGGGTTTTATCTCTTATTTCATAATTTTGACTTAGAGAGCTCGGTGTGAGGGGAATTTTTGGGACATTTTCAGAGATATTACTTGGGTAAGAATTGCTAACTTGGTTTTGGTTAATTTACATGAATCTATTGATAATTTCATCATTTAATTAGTGGTTTGAGTTGGAAAATTGGGGGAAAATGGTAGAAACTTCCTAGACTAAAATTTTGAGTTTTGAAAGGCAATTTGAGGTCGAATTTGAGTAATTCTTGTATGGTTGGACTCGTTATTGAATGGGTGTTCGAATTTTGTAAATTTTGTCGGGTTCCGAGACGCAGGCCTGTGTTGACCTTTTGGGTTGACTTTTTAATTGTTTGCAAAGATCGTAATTTCATTATTTTGAACTAGTTGCCTATAGTTTATATTTATAGTGTGAAGTTGTTTTGTCTAGATTCGAGTCGTTCGGAGTTGGATAATCGAGGGAAAGGCCTACTAGTGGATTGACTTAGCCTGATTTGAGGTAAGTAACTTGGCTAACCTTGTGTGGGTGAATTTCCCCTTAGGATTGGTGTTGTTTGTGATAATTGTGGTGTGTGGAAGCTGTGTACGCAAGGTGACGAGTGTGTAGATGGGCTAAATGTTGAAATGACCAGTTTTAGCTATGTTGATTCCTTTCATGCCTTAATTGAGTTATCTTAGCATGTTATGTTCATCATTCTTAGTCTATTTTCACATGTCTACTTGTCTTATTCTCTTACATGCTAATTGTCCTACATGTTTAGTTGATGTTCTTGTTTCCTTTATTATGTATTCGTTACTTAAATGTTGAACTCTTTACTTGAAGTTATTAAATCGTGGAATATCTTATTGTTGAAGTTGGTATTGAGATATCAAGGCCGTGATTCACATTGAGGCAAAGTATTAAGTTGTGAAAGACCATTCTGTTTAGTTGTTCATTCCCGTTGTTATTGTTGAGACTCATGTGTACTTTATGGTTGAGCCGTGGGCTCTCACTATGAAATTTCTATTATTGCTTGGTTTCTGTGGCAAGTTGTGATATTGGGAACTTGAGGTGCGATCTGTGGTACGTTGGGATATTTATATGCATGCGGTGGTATAAGGTTTTGGGTTGACACACATGCGGTGAGATAAGGTGGGCTTGATACGCGTGGCTAGTAAGGGAACTACAAGAAGTCATGTGGTGTGATAAGGTGGGATAAAATGCGGGACGCATATTGTTAATTGTTTTCTCCATGTTGCACTAATTGCTTTAGTTCCGTGTAGCTAACATTGATATGCTATTTGTTGTTTCAATTCAATTATTATCATTATTACACTGCCTTATATTTGTTCAGTCTTTTATTTATTCCAGTAGGGCCTTGACCTGACCTCGTCACTACTCTACAGAGGTTAGGCTTGGCACTTACTGGGTACCGTTGTGGTGTCCTCATGCTACGCTTTTGCACATCTTGGATTATTTTTTTTCCTTGTCCTTATTTAAACACTATTGTATATAAATATTTAGTGTCGCTTCATAGAGCTTGTGACTTATATTTCGCCGGGTTTTGGGAGTTGTACATGTTGGGTTGCAGATTTTATTTTATATATTGTTGATGTTTTGTGACTTTTAATTATTATTTCAGTTAATCCGCATATTTGTTAGACTTACCTAGTCTTAGAGATTAGGTGCCATCATGACATCCTACGGAGGGAAATTGGCGTCATGACAATAGGGATCAGTAGATCCTCCCGATCTATGAACCATCTTAGCCTCCCTATCCTCCCTCTCTAGACCGCGGATGCGCTCCATCCTCCTGGCAATCTCCACAGCCCATTGAAATGAAGTATCGGTCTCCAACTCCCGTGCCACATTGAATCTAAGACCATAAATAAGCCCCTCGAGAAATTTGTGGACTCATTCTTTGATTGTAGAAACCAAAGTAGGTGCATGACGGGACAACTCACTGAACCTGATGGCATACTCTGACACCTTCTTAGTGCCTTGACACAGCTGCTCGAACTCTATGCACCACGCATCCCGGAGGATCTGGGGTGATTCATGTCCACAAAAGTGAACCCCGGGCACATCCTGTCAAAACCGGAGTCCAAGGATATATCTCGACTACTCATAACCCTATGATTCCACATAAATGTTTTATTTTCAAATCCGAGTCCAATTCGACTCTCAAATCTCGAATTTTCATTTTTCATAACATAGTCAAATATCCTCAAAATTTCCCTTCAAATCTCATGATTTAGATGTTATATCTCATATATAATCATGTAATATAATTGAAAATTGAGCAAAACCACTTAACTAATAGTTGTATGTGAAAATCCCTTCTCAAAATCGCCTCCTACTGCGTCTAGAGTTCTAAAATATGATAAAATAAAGCTAAGTCCCATTTCTATCCCTTTTTTTTAGTTACAGAAGTCGCAAATGCGATCTGGGTTTCAATTGTGAACTCTTGCAATTGAAAAATAGGGATCGTAAAAGCGAAACCTGACAGCCCATATAGATTCGCAATTGCGACAAAGGCTTCGCAACTGTGATGGCAGCCATTTTCGCAATAGCGACCCATTGGTCGAACATGCGACCAGACCCAACTATATACATCCCTTACCCTTTTCGCAATTGTGAGACCATCATGCTAGTGTATCTACCCAGCCAGTTGTTTTGATTACTTTAGCATCATCCCCATATTTATTGCCTCCTCTTTTTTTTATTATGGATATGTGACTTGACCGGGTGTTTGAGATAGCTTAAAGTGAGTTCCGGAGTGAATTGGGACACTGAGTCCCAAAGTTGGAAGCTTAAGTTAAAAGAGATGACTGGAGTTTGACTTATGTGTAGACGACTCCAGAATAGAGTTTTGATGGTTCTGATAACTTCGTATGGTATTTTGGACTTAGGAGCGTGTTTGGATATTGATTTGGAGTTCCGTAGGTAGTTTTGGCTTGAATTGGTGAAAGTTAGAAAGTTGAAGGTTTGCAAGGTTGAGAAGTTTGACTGAGAGTTGATTTTATTGATATCGGGGTTGGATTCCGATTCCAGATGCTGGAATAGGTCCTATGTGTCATTTATGACATGTGTGAAAATTTTGAGGTCAATCGAAGTTGGTTTGATGTGTTTCGACGTTAGTTTTTGAAGTTGAATGTTCATAGTTTCAATAGGTTTAAATTGGGTTGCGATTCGTAGAATCGATATTGTTTGATGCGATTTTAGGCCTTGAGTAGGTTTTTTATGTGTTGGAACTTGATGGTATGTTGGGACGGGGTCCCGAGGGTCCCAGATGTGATTCGGATTGAATCTGGAACCATTTTTGACTTGGGAGAAATTCTGCACAGTTAAGGATCTAGTTCAATCGCACCTGCACATTTTGGGCCCAGGTGCGGCCGTAGAAATGGCCAATGAGCCGCATATGCGAGTTTGGGCCAGGTGAGCTGTGACCACAGGTGCGGTCGTTTCTCCGCAAAAGCGGATGCGTAGAAGCGGCTTCCTCCAGCAGAAGCTCACGCGGAGATTGCGCTCCCAGGTCCACATAAGCGATTTTCCCTGGCTTAAGTGAAAGCCGCATATGCGATGGATTTTTCGTAAGTGTGAAGCCTCAAAAGCAGCTGTTGGTCCACATAAGTGGAAACACTGGGCAGAAAAGGGGCAGATCGAGGGTTTGTTTCCATTTTTCATCTTTTGAGTTGAATTCCTCAGTTTCGGGCGATTTTGGAATAGAATTTCAAGGAGTTGATCGGGGTACGTGATTTTGACTTTGAATTTGACTATCATACATGAATCCATAATTGTTTTTATCATTTAATTTGTGTTTTGATTTGGAAAAATTGGGGAATTTTGTGAAAACTTCCTAAGTTATAATTTGAGGATTTGAAGGACAATTTGAGGTCGGAATTGAATAATTTTAGTATGGTTGGACCCGTTATTGAATGAGTGTTCGAATTTTGCAAGTTTGGTCGGGTCCCGAGACATAAACTCGAAGTTGACTTTTTGATTTTATTTGAAGATTGAAATTTTATTATCCGGAATAGTTTCCTATGGTTTGTATTTATGGTATATAGTTATTTTGGCTAGATTCGAGCCGTTCATAGTTGTATATTCGCAGAAAAGGCTTACTAGTGGATTGAGTTAGCTTGTTTGTGGTAAGTATCTTGCCTAACTTTATATGGAGGAACTACCCCTTAGCATTTGGGTTGATTATGCTATTTGTGATATGTGAAAGCCTTGTACGCAAGGTGACAAGTGGGTACACGGACTATGTGGTATTTAACTGGTTTAGGCTATTTTGACTCCTTTCTTGCCTTTAATTGAATTGTCATAGCATGTTATATTTTCATTGTTAGTTTACCCTTACAAGTATTAATCTACCCTCACATTCCTTATTTGACATTGTTAACACTTGTTCCACCTTTTACTTGTTATATGCTCTTATATGATTTAATAGAAGTTATTGTCTTCCTTATTATCTGTTACTTCTTTAATTGTTTAATTGTTTACTTGAAGTTGTTGTTTTTATGGGATAGCTTCTTGTTGAGTTGTTGGTGTTGAAGATATAAAAGCCATGATCACACTAAGGCAAAGTTGTTAATAGGTGAAATACCATTCTCGTTGAGCTATGCACTTTCAATTTGCTATTGTCGAGACTCTTGTATATATTGTGGTTGAGCCATGGGCTATTTGTTGTGGATACATTGGTTTTGTTGATTCTTTTGGCAAGTTGTGGCATATGGGCACTTGTGGTGCGTGTTGTTATTGTGTTGTGATATTGATGTGCATGCGGAGGTATAAGGATAGAGGTTAATGTGCATGTGGCGACATAATGTGGGATTTATGTGCGTGTTTCTAGTGAGAGAATTACTTGAAGTCTCGCGTCGCCATAAGGTGGGCTAAAGTGCGTGTAGCTATTTCGGGAAAAATGTTGTCAAACTATCTAAATATAAGGCTCACGCGGCAGCATAAGAAAAGATTGTGATTTAAATTGTGAAAAGTGAAGATGAGGCGGTACTTCAGTTGTGATTCTTGTCGATTATCTTTCATTTCCCTCACTTGTAATTGCCTACATTGTTTTCTTGGTGTTTTTATTATGTTTTTCTTGCGGGTTGCCTTTATTGCTCTAAATTCAGCTGTAGTTTATCTAGTTGTATTTCTTTATTGCCTCATTTTTTCTCGTTTCCCTTATTAGACTGTACTACACTTGTTCAAATTATTTTTTTATCCTAGCAGGTGTGTCGACCTTGCCTTGTCACTACGTTATCGAGGTTTGGCTGGAGACTTACTTGGTACCATTGTGGTGTACTCGTACTACGCTTCTGATATCTTTTTGTGCAGATCCGGGTACCTCATATCAGACTAGGCATCAGTGATTTGGCTATACCTCTCGGAGACTTCAAGGTATACCTGCTTCGTGTCCGCAGGCCTCGGAGTCACCCTCTATCCTTGTTTCTTCTCTACTGCTTACTCTTTACTTACACGGTGATGTATTAGGGATGTTTCAGTATATTGGTGTAGAGCTTATGACTCAGTCTCACCAGATTTTGGGAGTTGTTGTGAGTTGTATTGTGGAGTCACCCTCTATTACTAGGTGCCATCACGACATCCTACGGTGGGAGATTGAGGTCCTGACAAGTTGGCATTAGAGCTCTAGGTTCATAGGTGATACGAGTGACAAGCAGGTTTAGTAGAGTCATACTGATAAGTGTAGAGACATCTGTACTTATCTTCGAGAGGCTATGGAACTGTTAGAAAACTTCATTTCTTTTACTCCTTATCTTGAGAATTTGTTGACTTTTAAATTCTAAATCTTTGTCATTCTACTCTCTCACAGATAATGAGGACACACACTGCTGGATCCGACGATCAGACACCCGTGCCCCCGTGCTAGAGCCACGAGCGGCCGGGGCCGGTACCAGGACAGAGGTTGAGGCCGAGGAGCTGCACATGGTGCAGCTAGAGCACTTGCCCGAGCTGCAACAGAGCAGCCACCACTAGCTCCAATTGGGGGGGTAGGCATCTGAGGCGCCTGTTGCCACCTCTGCACTTCAGGAGACCCTCGCACAGTTCTTGAGCATGTTTGGTACTGTAGCTTAGGCGAGGTTGATTCCACTTGCACCAGCCATATCTCAGGCTGGGGGAGGAGCTCAGACTCCTATGGCCCGTACTTTAGACTTACGGGTCCATGTTGATCAGGTCCTAGAGGTTATTCCAGTGCAGCCTGTTGTTTCGGTTTAGCCCGAGGTTAGGGCAATGGCATTTGAGGAGGAGCAGCTTAGACTTGAGAGGTTCAAGAAGTATCATCCTCCTACTTTCAGCGGCCTATCTACAGAGGATACACTTGGTTTTCTAGAGAAGTGCCACCGTATTCTCCGCACCATGGGTATTGTGGAGATAAGTGGGCTTGCTTTTACTACATTCCAGCTGTCAGGGTAGTGTATTAGTAGTGGTGAGTTTGTGAGGAGAGTAGCCCAGACGATGCAACATCACACACATGGACTCAATTTTCAGAAATGTTCTTGACATAGTTTGTTCCTTAGACCCTTAGGAAGCATAGCGCACGCAGTTTGGTAGCTGAGCCGGGATACTATGACAGTTTCAGAGTATGCTGTCCGATTCAATCATTTGTTCAGACATGCACTGCCTTGGTTTCTATAATCAGAGAGCAAGTCCGTCGATTTATCGAGGGGATCAACTCTGGTATTAGATTCAGCATAAATCGAGAGTTAGAGACAGATACCCCATATTAGAGGTGGTAGAGATCGCGCAGAGATAGGAGGGTATGCGGGGCCATGAGAGAGAGGACAAGGAGGCCAAAAGACCTCGAGGTACCGGAGGATTTAGTGGTGCCGTGCTGCAGTTACAGGCCATCATGGCAGGGGCTATGTGAGCCGTCCAGTTCATTCAGTGCTTATAGCTTCTAGTAGTGCTCCAACGACTTCTATGTGTCAGGTTGCCCATTATGCATCGCCACTATCTAGTGCACCTCCTGCACAGAGTACTTTCAGTGGTCAGACCAGCCGACCAGGCCCGAGCTAGTTTCAGCAGTCACACCCACCAAGATCTTTCTTTGAGTGTGGTGATACCCGTCATATGGTGAGGGATTTCCCCATACTCGGGAGGGGTGCACCTCCACAGACTAGTCAGGCTCCACATATTCCACGGGGCCACATACTTCTCAGGCTGTGGTGGCTACTCCAGTTGCCGCTCCACCTGCACAGCCCGCTAGTGGTGCAGGTCAGGCGAGTAGGGTTTGCCCTATAGGGGAAGGCCAAGCCAGATGCTCTGCTTTTTCAGGTAGGACGGAGGCTATGCATCAAACGCAGTTATCACATGTACTGTTTCGGTTTGTCATAGAGATGCATCAGTCTTATTTGATCCAAGATCCTCTTACTCATATATATCATCTTACTTTGCTCCATATTTGGGTATATCTCGTGATTCTTTGGGTTCTCCTGTGTATGTGTCCATGCCTGTGGGAGATTCTACTATTGTAGACCGTGTCTATCTGTCGTGTTTAATTGTTATAGGTGGTTTTGAGACTAGAGTTGATCTATTGTTGCTCAGTATGGTAGATTTTGATGTTATCTTGGGAATGGACTAGTTGTCGCCTTATCATGCTATTCTAGATTGTTACGCAAAACTGCGACACTGGCTATGCCAGGTTTGTCGCGGTTAGAGTGGAAGGGTACATTATATTATATTCCAGCAGGGTTGTGTCCTTCCTTAAGGCACTTTGGATTTTTAAGAAGGGGTGTGATCCATATCTAGCCTTTGTGAGAGACATCAGCGCCGATACTCCTATTGCTGAGTCAGTTCCGGTTTTTGTCGATTTTAGAAGAGAATTTCAAGGAGTTGATCGGGGTAAGTGATTTTGACTCGGATTTGACTATTATACCTGAATTCATCATTGTTTTTATCATTTAGTTAGTGTTTTGAGTTGGAAAATTTGGGGTATTTTGTGAAAACTTCCTAAGCTATATTTTGAGGATTTGAAGGACGATTTGAGGTCGAAATTGAATAATTTTAGTATGGTTGGACTAGTTATTGAATGGGTGTTTGGATTTTGCTAGGTTTGGTGGGGTTTCGAGACGCGAGCCTAGGGTTGACGTTTTGATTTTCTTTAAAAATTGCAACTTTATTATCCGGAAAAGTTTCTTATGGTTTTTATTTATGGTATAAAGTTATTTTGGCTAGATTTGATCCATTCAGAGTTGTATATTCGCAAAAAAAGCTTACTAGTAGATTGAGTTAGCTTGTTTGAGGTAAGTATCTTGCCTAACTTTATGCGGGGAAACTACCCCTTAGGATTTGGATTGATTGTGCTATTTGTGATATGTGAAAGCCGTGTATGCAAGATGGCGAGTGGGTACACGGGCTATATCTGGTATTTGACCGGTTTAGGCTATTTGGACTCTTTTCATGCCTTTAATTGAATTGTCATAGCGTTTTATATTTTTATTGTTAGTCTACCCTTACATGTATTAAGCAACCCTCACATACCTTATTTGACATTGTTAACACTTGTTCCACCTTTTATTGTTATTTGCTCTTGTATGCTTTAGTTGAAGCTATTGTCTTCCTTATTGTCTGTTACTTCTTTAATTGTTGAATTGTTTACTTGAAGTTGTTGTTTTCCTGTGATAGCTTCTTGTTGAGTTATTGGTGTTCAAGTTTTAAAAGTCGTGATCACATTGAGGCAAAGTTGTTAATTGTTGAAATGCCTTTCTTGTTGAGCTATTCACTTTCAGTTTGCTATTGTCTAGGCTCTTGTATACATTGTGGTTGAGCCATGACCTATTTGTTGTGAAAACATTGGTTTTGTTGATTCTTTTGGGAAGTTGTGGCATATGGGCACTTGTGGTGCGAGTTCTTATAGTGTTGTGATATTTATGCACATGCGGCGGTATAAGGATGGGGGTTAATGTGCATGCGGCGGCATAAGGTGGGATTTATGTGCGTGTTGCTAGTAAGGGAATTACTTGAAGACACGTGGCGACATAATGTGGGATAAATCGCATGTAGCTATTTCAGAAAAAATATTTTCAAACTATCTAAATGTAAGGTTCACGCAGCGGTATTAGGAAAGATTGTGACTGAAGTTGTGAAAAGTTAATATGAGGCGGTACCTCGGTTGTGATTCTTGTTTTTTATCTTTATTTTCCTCACTTATAATTGCCCGCATTGTTTTGTTGATGTTCTTATTATGTGTTTCTTTCGGGTTGCCTTTATTTCTCTAAATCTAGTTGTAGCTTTTCTTGTTGTGTTTCTTTATTGCCTCATTTTTCCTCGTTTCCCTTATTAGACTGTACTACACTTGTTCAACTTATTTTTCTTATCCTAATAGGTGTCTTGAGCTGGCCTCGTCACTACTTTACCAAGGTTAGACTTGAGACTTACTGAGTATCGTTGTGGTGTACTCATACTACGCCTCTGCACATCCTTTGTGCAGATCCAGGTACCTCATATTAGACTAGACATCAGTGATTTGGCTATATCTCTCGGAGACATCAAGGTATACCTGCTTCGCGTCCGCAGGCCTCGGAGTCACCCTCTGTCCTTGATTCTTTTCTACTTCTTACTCTATACTTAGACAGTGATGTATTAGGGATGTATTCGCGTAGAGCTTATGACTCATTCTCGTTGGATTTTGGGAGTTATTGTCAGCTATATTGTGGAGTTCTCTTTTGATAGCTAGTTGGTTTAAGTTTGAAGTTCTATTATTATTTTCATAATTTCTCCATGTATGTTGGGGTCGTGACAACCAGCAACCTGGAATAAGTTCAAACCAATCCGAAACACATCCAAAACTCACCCGAGCCCTCGGGTGTCACGACCCCAATTTTCTACCTTAGGATGTTGTAATGGTACCTAGTCTCTAAGACTAGGTAAGCCTAATACTCAATGATAGCTTAACAACGATAATAAAATAAACCGATTAAGCTCATAATAAATCAAAATGGAACATCAACAACATAACTCCTAAAACCGTGGAAGTGGGTAATAAGCTCTACATAATGTGCTAGCATCTCTAATATGACTCTATCTACTAATAGGGTAAACAATAGTAAAGGAAATAACAGAAGGTGATTCCAAGCCATGTGAACGTTGAGCAGGTATACCTTGAAGCCTCCGGAAAGATCACTAAATGATCACTGGCGTCTAGCACGAACAGATGTACCAGGATCTACACAAAAATTTGCAGAAGCGTAGTATGAGTACACCACAACGGTACCCAATAAGTATCAATCCTAACCTCGATAAAGTAGTGAAAGGCCAGGTCAAGACACCTACTAGGATAAGAATGCTGAACAGAGTATAGCATAGTCTAATAATGGAAAATGAGGAAGTAAATGACAGATAAATATTTCAATAATATAAGCTAACAACGGAAATTTAAACGGTACAGACAACAAGTAGTGAACGCATGATGATATAACAAGTAGTCAAATATGGACAATTACAGGTAAGACAATAGAGAAAATAACAAGAACTTCTCGACCAACAAGCCTTTTAAACATAGGATGTACAACAAGAATCACAACCGAGGTACCATATCTTATAATCTCATTTCACAATTACAATCACAATATTTCCTTATATCATCGCATTAGCCGTGCATTTATTTTTAAAAAGATTTTCCCGAAGTAGTTACACACGTTTTATCCCCCTTATCTCACCGCATGGCTTCAAGTAATTCCCTTATTAGCAATATGCATATAAATCCCACCTTATTTCACCGCATGCGTATAAGTCCCTATCCATATACCACCGCATGCGTCTCAATATCACAAACCAATAATCAACTCACACCCCATGTGCCCATATGCCACAACACTTGCCGAATTCAACAATACTAGTGTTAACACAAAACATAGTCCACTGTTCAACTACGATGTGTACAAAATTAACAATAACAACAAAATGGATGCGGAATACTCAATAAGGAAAGATATCTCCACGATTAACAACTTCAACCTCAATGTGACAATGGAACCCAACAAGAAGAAAATCCACAAAATAACAACTTCAAGTAAGTGTAATTCAACAATAAAAGGGGTAACAAGACCCTAAGGAAGGTGGCAACCTCAACTAAAGCATATAAGAGCAGTTACAACAATAAAGGATAGAACAAATGCTAATAATGTGAATTAGAGTATGTGAGAGTATATTTAACAATAAAGATGTAACATGTTATAACAAGTTCAATTAAATGCATGGAAGAAGCCTAAAAGTCTAAACCGGTCAAAATACTACATAAAGTCTGTGTACACACTCGTCACCTCGTGTACAAGTCTTCCACATAGTACAATTAACTCAATCAACCCAAATCCTAAGGGGTAGTTCCCCACACAAAGTTAGGACCGATACTACTTAACTCAACTAGGCCAAATAAACCCTCTAAAATAGCTTTTTCCGTAAAATTCAACTCCACATGACTCAAATCTAACCAAAAATGACGTAATATCTTCAAAAAATGCTAGAGAAACCAATTACAATAGATAAAGCTTATCATTTCCTCAAAATTCATCAATGTCAACTCTTGGGTCTAAGGATAGATTACGACTACCCATAATCCCACGAGTCCATATATGTGTTTCGTTTTCTAAACCAAGTCCAAATCGACTCTCAAAATCGAAAATTTTCAGTTTTCAAAATATTGAAAAAATCCCCCAAAATTCCTCTTTGATTCTCATAAATTTGATGTTAAATCTAAGATATAATCATGAAATATAGTTGGAAATTGATTAGAATCACTTACCCAATGATTGTAGATGAAACTCCCCTTTCCAAGTCGCCTCCTATCGAGTCTATGGTTCTAAAACGAGAGAAAATGAGATGAAATCCCAAATTTTCACCCTTTCGATCAATTGCAAATGTCGCAATTGCGATACTGGGTTTGTAATTGCGAACTCTCGCAATTGCAAAGAAAATCTCGCAGATGCGATTACTGACAGCCTAAGGGAACTTCGCAAATGCAACAAAATATATCGCAAATGAGATCCTACCAGACAAGCCCATCTTCACAATTGTGAGTGAGGCTTCGCAATTGTGATACCGGGCCCTCACTTGTTCACTTTGCAATTGCGAGGGTGGTGCTCGCAATTATGACATCAGAGACACCAGCTCACCAGCAGCCTATTTTCAGTCCGAACCTTTTCGAAACACGTCCGAAACTAACCCCATACCTCGGGGCCCAAAACCAAACATTCACACAAGTCTAGAAACATCATAAGAACTCGCTTGCGTGATCAAAACACAAACATAACATCTAGAACTACGAATCGGAACATCAAAACGCATGAATCCCAAAGAAAAGTTCAAGAACCTCTAGAATTGTAACTAGGGTCCGAACCCTATCAAACCAACTCAAATGGCACCAAATTTTGCAGACAAGTTCCAAATATCAAAAGGGACCTATTCCAAGTCCCAAAACCAAATCCTGAATCCAATAGCCAAAATTAAACCTACGATCAAATTTGGGAAAAACTTCTAAACGTCTAATTTCAAACTTTCGGTAAACAACACAAATCAACCTACAGACCTCTGAATTTGATTTCCAGCATACGCCTAAGTCCAAAATGACGATACGAACCTATCAGAGCCATCAAGACACCGTTCCGGGTCGTTTTCACATAAGTTAAACTTTGGTCAACATTTCTTAACTTAGGCTTCTAAACCAAGACTCAAAGGGTCCAAATCAACCAAAAACCTTCCCGGACCAAAATCAACCAACCCTACAAGTCATAAAATCATAAACATACATGTATGAAGCATCAAAAAGGGAAACTGGGCTCGAAAACACAAAATGACCGGTCGGATCGTTACATTCCCCCCCTTTTAAAACAAAAGTTCATCCTTGAGCGTGCATAGAGACATACCTAGAGTGACGAAAAGGTGAGGATAACGACATTGTATGTCATGCTCGGGTCAGCTCCTCGACCGGATGACCCGTCTATTGAACCTTCCCTAGCGCAATGTTCATTGACCTCAACTTTTAAACATGCCTGTCCAAGATAGCCACTGGCTCCTCAACATAGGTCAAATACTTGTCCAATTGGACTGAACTAAAATCTAATACATGGTACGGATCATCATAATACTTCGGAAGCATGAATACATGGAACAACGGGTGGACTACCAATAGGCTGGGTGGCAATGCAAGCGTGTAGGCCACCTCACCAACTCTTTCAAGGATCTCAAAAGGACCAATATACCTAGGGCTCAACCTGCCCTTTTTCCCGAACCTCATCACACCCTTAATGGGTGAAACCCGAAGAAAAGCCCTCTCTTCTACCGTAAATGCAACATCACGGGCCCTCCTCAGCATAACTCTTCTACCCAGATTGTGTTGTACGAAATCGATCCTGAATCAACTTGAAATTCTCCAAGGCATCCCGAACCAAATCAGTGCCCAACAACCTGGCCTCTCCCGGCTCAAACCAACCAACTGGAGAACGACACTGCCTCCCTTATAAGGCCTCAAAAGGAACAATCTGAATACTTGTTTAGTAGCTGTTGTAGTAGGCGAACTCTGCAAGCAATAGAAATTGATCCTCTAAACCTCCAAAATCCATAACACAGGCCATAGCATGTCCTCCAAGATCTGACTGGTGCGATCAGACTCCCTATTTCTCTAGGGATGAAAAGCGGTGCTCAGTTCGGCCCGTGTGCCTAACTCACGCTGCACGGCTCTCCAGAAATGCAACGTGAACTGCGTGTCTCAACTGGAGATAATGGACACTGGCACGCCATGGAGACGAACAATAGGTGGTCACTATCGAAATGGATTGTGCCGATTTGGTCAGCCTATCCACAAAAACCCATACTGCGTCAAATTTCTTAAAAGTCCATGGGAGCCCAACAACGAAATCCACGGCAATATGTTCCTACTTCTACTCGGGGATCTCAATTCCCTGAAGCAAATCCCCCAGCCTTTGATGCTCGTACTTTACCTGCTAACAGTTCAAGCACCGAGCAACATACTCCACCATATCTTTCTGCATTTTTCTCCACCAATAGTATTGCCTCAAATCTTGATACATCTTAGCGACACCTATATGAGTGGAATACCATGAACAGTGGGTCTCCTAGAGAATCAACTCCCACAACCCATACATATTGGGCACACATACCCCGCCCTGCATCCGCAACACCCTATCATCTTAGATAAAAACCTCCTTGGCATCGCCGTGCTGCACCGCGTCTTTAAAGACATTGAGTAGGGGGGGGGGTCATACTGACGCTCTCTCATGCGCTCATACAAAGAAGATCGAGAACCATGCAAGCAAGAACCTTGCTGGGCTCCGAAACATCCAAGATCACGAACCGGCTGGCCAAGGTCTGAACAACTATGGCTAGTAGCCTCTTTGTTGCCGATAGATATGCCAAACTGGCCATATTCTCTGCCTTTCGACTCAAGGCATCGCCACCACATTGGCCTTCCCCCGATGATACAAAATAGTGATATCATAGTCTTTTAGCAACTCCAACTATCTTCGCTACCGCAAACTGAGGTCCTTCCGCTTGAACAGATGCTGGAGGCTCCGATGGTCAGTATAGACCTCACATGGGACATTGTAAATATAGTGGCTTCAAATATTCAATGCATGAACAATACACAGTGTAAGACCCCGAACTCATCGTACGTGAGTCGTAGACATGGATATTCTTCTCATGAGCATTCAGCCGCCGTGACGCGTAGGCGATTACCCTACTATCTTACATCAACTTCGTGCCATGCCTAACATGCGACGCATCACAATACACAGTGTAAGGTCCCGAACACATAGGTAACACTAACACGGGGGCTGTAGTCAAAGCAGTCTTGAGCTTTTGAAAGCTCACCTCACATTCCTCGGACCATCTAAAAGGAACACCCTTCTAGGTCAATCTAATCAAAGGTGCATCAATGGATGAGATACCCTCTACAAAACGGCGATAATATCCAGCCAAGCCAAGTAAACTCTAAAACTCAGTAGCATAAGACGGTCTGGACCACTTCCTCAATCTTCTTCAGATCTACCTTGATGCCCTCACTAGACACCACATAGCCCAAAACCACCACTGAGTCAAGCAAGAACTCACACTTAGAGAATTTTGCATATAACTTCTTCTCCATCAAGGTGGGCAAATTCCTCAAATGCTGCTCCTGATCCTCTCGACTGCAAGAATATACCAAGATGTCATCAATTAAAATGATGATGAATGAGTCAAGATATGGCTGGAATACACTGTTCATCAGATGCATAGAAGTTGCTGGGGCATTGCTCAAACCAAAAGACATCTCTAGAAACTCGTAGTGGCCATACCGAGTCCTGAAAGCAGTCTTTAGAATATAAGGATCTAGAATCTTCAACTGATGACACCCTAACCAAAAATCAATCTTTGAGAACACTCTGGCACCTTGAAGTTGGTCAAACAAGTAATCAATACGCAGCAATGGGTACCTGTTTTTCACTGTAACCTTGTTCAGTTGCCTATAATCAATGAACATCTGCAAAATACTATCCTTCTTCTTCACAAATAGAATAGTAGCACCCCAAGGAGAAATACTAGGTCGGATGAAATCCTTATCAAGCAACTCTTACAGTTGTTCCTTTAACTCTTTCAACTCCACTGGTGCCATACGATATGGTGGAATAGAAATGGGTTGAGTGCCCCGTAGCAAGTCAATACCAAAATCGATCTCTCTATCGAGCGGCGTGCCTGGAAGGTCTGCTGGGAACACATCTGGGAAATCTTTCACTATCAGAACTGACTCAACAGTAAGAGTATCAACACTAACATCCCTCACAAAGGCTAGATATGCTTCACACCCCTTCTCAACCATCCGCTATGCCATGAGGAAGGACACAACCCTACTAGGAATATAATCTAATTTACCCCTCCACTCCAACCACGGCAAACCTGGCATAGCCAGTGTCAATGTCTTGGCATGAAAATCCAGAATAGCTCGATAGGGAGACAACCAATCCAAGCCCAAGGTAACGACAAAGTCTTCCATATTGAGTAGCAATAGATCAACTCTGGTCTCATAATTACCAATAACAACTAAACACGACCAAAAAACAAGGTAGAATCTCCCATAGTCGTGAACACATACACATGATCACTCAAAGAATCACATGATATATCCAAATACGGAGCAAAGTAAGATGATACATATGAATAAGTGGTTCTCTGATCACATAAGACTGATGCATCCCAATGACAAACCGGAACCATATCTGTGATGACAACATCCGATCAACCGCCACCGTCCTACTAGAAAAAACATAGAAAGGAGTCTGGCCTCCCTCTCTAGGGCGACCCTTACCCACCTGACCTCCACCCCTATCTCGTGGGGTAGGTGGAGCAGCAACAGGAGCAACAACTATGGCCTGCCAACCCTGTGGACCTTGTGGAATCTGTGAAGCCTATGGAGGTGCACCCTTCCTGCGTCTGGGGTAGTTTTCACAATATGTCTGGTATCACCACACTCAAAACAAGCTATCGGTGGGCGTGGCTGTTAAAACTAACCCTGGCCTGGTCGGCAAGATTGACTGTTGAAGGCACCATGCGCAGGAGATGCACTGGACAGTGGCTGAGCAAAATGGGCAACCTGAGACCTCGGAATAGACAGAGCACCACTAGTAATAGGAAGTGCTAAATGAACTGGGTGGCTCACATTGGCTCTACCATGACAGGCTGCAACTGGAGCGCGGGCACCACTATATCCTCCTGAATCTCGAGGCCTCTTGCCCTCCCAGTCCTCTCTATCTTTGCCTTCCATACATGGAACACCGGGTGGACCGCCGATGAGCTGGGTGGCAATACAAGCTTGCAGGCCACCTCACCAACTCTCTCAAGGATCTCAAAAGGACCAATATACCTAGGTCTCAACTTGCCCTTTTTCCCGAACCTCATCACACCCCTCATTGGTGAAACCCATAGCAAAACCCTCGATCCCACCATAAATGCTACATTATGAGCTCTCCGATCAGCATAACTCTTCTGTCTAGACTGTGCTGTACGAAAACGATCCTGAATCAACTTGACTTTCTCCAAGGCATCCCGAACCAAATCAGTGCCAAACAACCTAGACTCTCCTGGCTCAAACCAACCAACTGGAGAACAATACTGCCCCCCATACAAGGCCTCATAAGGAACCATCTGAATACTTGTTTGGTAGTAGTTGTTGTAGGCAATCCCATGAACCTCTAATATCCATAACACTGGCCATAGCATGTCCTCCAAGATCTAAATGGTGCACTCGGACTGCCTGTCCGTTTGGGGATGAGATGCCATGCTCAGCACCATCCGTGTGCCTAATTCATGTTGCACAGCTCTCCAGAAATGCGATGTGCACTGCGTGCCTCAATTGGAGATTATAGACACCGACACGCCATGGAGACGAACAATAGGAGGTCACCACTGAAATGGAATGTGCCGATTTGGTTAGCCTATCCACAATAACCCGTACTGCATCAAATTTCTTCAAAGTCCTTTGGAGCCCAACAATGAAATCCATGGTAATATGCTCCCATTTCCACTCGGGGATCTCAATTCTCCGAAGAAAATTGCCCAGCATTTGATGCTTGTACTTCACCTGCTGACAGTTCAAGCACCGCGCCACATACTCCACTATGCCGTTTCTCATTCTTCTCCACCAATAGTGTTGCTTCAAATCCTGATACATCTTAGCAACACCTAGATGAATGGAATACCCCGAACAGTAGGCCTCCTCGAGAATCAACTCACACAACCCATCCATATTGGGCACACATATCCGGCCCTGCATCTGCAACACCCCATCATCTCAAATAGAAACCTCCTTGGCATCGTCGTGCTGCACCGTGTCCTTATGGACAAGCAAATGAGGGTTGTCATACTGACGCTCTCTCATGCGCTCATACAGAGAAGACCGAGAACCATGCAAGCAAGAACCCTGCTAGGCTCCGAAACATCCAATCTCATGAACTGGTTGGCCAAGGCCTGAACATCCATGGCTAGTGGCCTCTCTGCTGCCGGTAGATATGCAAGACTGGCCATACTTTCTACTCAAGGTATGGGCCACCACATTGGTCTTTCCTTGATGATACAAAATAGTGATATCGTAGTCTTTTAGAAACTCCAACAATCTCCACTACCAAAAATTGAGGTCCTTCTACTTGAACAGATGTTGGAGTCTCCGATGGTCGATATAAACCTCACATGGGCATCGTACATATAGTGCCTCCAAATCTTCAATGCATGAACAATAGCTGCTAGTTCTATGTCGTGGATAGGGTAATTCTTCTTATGTACCTTTAGCCGCCGAGACACGTAGGCAATTACCTTACCATCTTACATCGACTCCACGCCATGGCCAACACGCGACACATCAAAATACACACTGTAAGACCCTGAACACATAGGCAATACAATTACTGGTGCTGTAGTCAAAGCAATATTAAGCTTTTAAAAGCTCACCTAAAACTCCTCGGACCATCTCGAAGGAACACCCTTCTAGGTAAATCTAGTCAAAGGTGCAAAAATATATGAGAAACCCTCTATGAAACAGCAATAATATCCGGCCAAGCCAAGGAAACTTCAAAACTCAGTAGCTGAAGACGGTCTAAGCCAACTTTGAATTGCCTGAATCTTCTTCGGATCTACCTTTATCCCCTCACTAGACACCACATGACCAAAAAATACCACTGAATCAAGTCAGAACTCACACTTGGAGAATTTTGCATATAACTTCTTCTCCCGCAAGGTGGAGCACGGTCCTCAAAAGTTTCTCATAATCTTCCCATCTGCGAGAATATAGCAAGATGTCATGAGTAAACACAATGAAGAATGAGACGAGATATAAATGGAATACAATGTTCATCATAAGCATAGTTGCTGCTGGGGCATTGGTCAACCCAAATGACATCTCTAGAAACTCGTAGTGGCCATACTGAGTCAACCCAAATGACATCTCTAGAAACTCGTAGTGGCCATACTGAGTCTTGAAAGCAGCCTTCGGAATATCAAGATCCCGAATCTTCAGTTGATAATACCCTGACCGTAGATCAATCTTCGAGAATACTCTGTCACCCTGAAGCTGGTCAAACAAGTGATCAATACGCGGTAATGGGTACCTGTTCTTCACTGTAACCTTGTTCAACTGCATATAATCAATGAACATCCGCACAATACCATCCTTCTTCTTCACAAATGGAACTATATCACCCTAAGGTGAAACACTAGGCCGGATGAAATCCTTATCAAGCAACTCTTACAGTTGTTCCTTTAACTCTTTCAACTCCATTGGTTCCATAGGATATGGTGGAATAGAAATGGGCTGAGTGCCCGGCAGCAGGTCAATACCAAAATCGATCTCTCTATCGAGCAGCATGCCTGGAAGGTCTGCTGGGAACACATTTGGGAAATCTTTCACTATCAGAACTGACTCAACAGTAAGAGTATCAATACTGACATCCCTTACATAGGCTGGATATGCTTCACACCCCTTCTCAACCATCCGGTGTGCCTTAAGGAGGGACACAACCCTACTAGGAATATAATCTAATGTACCCATCCACTCCAACGACGGCAAACTTGGCACAGCTAGTGTTACTGTCTTGGCATAACAATCCAGAATAGCGTTATAGGGTGACAACCAATCTATGCCAAAGATCACGTCAAAGTCTACAATATCTAGTAGCAATAGATCAACTTTGGTCTCATAACCACCAATAACAACTAAATACGACCAATAAAAACAGTCCACAATAATAGAATCTCCCACAGATGTAAACACATATACATGAGCACTCAAAGAATTACATGATATATCCAAACACGGAGCAAAGTAAGATGATACATATGAATAAATGGTTTTTGGATCAAATAAGACTGATGCATCCCCATGACAAACCGGAACCATATCTGTGATGACAGCATCCGAGGCAATCGCCTCCGTCATGCCAGGAAAAGCATAGAAACGAGCCGGCCCTCCCCCTCTAGGGCGAGCCCTACCCGCATGACCTCCACCCCTAGATGGTGGGGCAGGCGAAGCGGCAATAGGAGCAGCAACTATGGCCTGTGAACCCTATGGACCTTGTGGAATCCATGGAGCCTGTGTAGTATTTAGAGGTGCACCCCTCCTGAGTTTGGGGCAATCCCTCACCATATGTCTAGTTTAACCTCACTCAAGACAAGCTCTCGGTGGGCATGGCTGCTGAAACTGACCCTAGCCTGGTTGGCATGACTGACCATCAAAGAAACCATGCGCAGGAGGTGCAGTGGACAGTGGTTGAGCTAAATGGGCAACCTGAGACCTCGGAATAGATGGAGCACCACCAGTAGCTGGAAGTGTTGATTTAAATACACGGATCACATAGGCTCATCCATGACGGGCTGCAACTGGAATGCGGGCACCACTATATCCTCTCTCGAGGCTTCTTGGCCTCCCTGTCCTCTCTATCTTGGCCCTGCATACCCTCCAGCCTCCGCGTGATCTCTACCACCTGCTGAAATAGTGTATCCGTCTCGAACTCTCGAGCCATGTTGAACCTAAGGCCATAACTGATCCCCTTGATAAATCTATGGACTCACTCTCTAATTGTAGACACCAAGGCAGGTACATATCGATGCAACTCACTGAACCTGATATCATACTCTGAAACTAATATAGTGATATGCTCAAATTACACCATAAGAATAGTGTAAGTGGTCGGTGTCAAATATAATAACCCAACAAGGTTGGGGTCGAATCCCACAGGGAATAGGTGTGAAAAGTTTATCTAATTAGTGTAATACTCAACTAAGTCGTAATTCTATCAAGTAATTGTAATAGAGAAGTGTATTGAATTTAAGTTTAAAAGAAGATTGATTGCAATATTGTGAATGTAAATAATATAAATTAAAGAAACCAAGATTGTGTTCCCCTTAATGTAGTATAATGCTATTGACATTAATATTGCATAATTCCAACAGAAGACTTTCTTGATATGCAATTGATGCCTAATACAAAAGAGTTATGATCAAGAACAATCAATAAATGCCAAATTAAAATCCATCTATTCCTAAGAGATTTTATTAAACAAGGTTTAAAGCCTTGAGTCTTTGTTATTTACTTCTACCGAATTCTATCCCACTTTCCCAATCAAAGATAAAACTAAATGACGTTTGTCAATGTTTGCAACCACTAACAATTGTTTGAAGAATAAGAAGTAAATAAATATCAATCGTCCGTTGAAACGATATTCAATATCAAAATCTCAATAACATCATACCCATCTAGGGTTCACAACCTTAGCGTTTAGAATTAGCTGCTCATGCTGAAAATTAAATGAGAAAGAATAGTAATTGTCCTCATCTTACAAAATGGAAGGTAATTGATCCAAAAAACTTCCAAGAATTCAAACTAGTCTAAGCCGTGTACTTTGTGCTTTCAATTCTGACAAGATATCCCTCACAAAACCCTATTAAACCTATTTATAGAGGCCTAAAAACCGAGGCGAAGTTCGGACTAATTTGCCCCTGCTGTTAATAATGCGGACCGCATTTCTGTCGCAAAACAGAAATGTGGTTCGCAAATCTTCTTCCTCCGTCACATTTCTAACCCAAGGATTTTGCCTTCATCGCATGCTGTAATTGCGGTTCGCATATCGATTATGCGATCGCAAAATGCGATCGCATTCTCCACCCTGATTTTCACCCAAAAACTCTGCTTGCGTTTGCGATTCCCCAGTGCAAGTTTGCGGTTCGCATTCCAGTTTTGCAGTCGCATATGCGACCGCATTCTCAACATGAATAGTGCCAGAGTTCTGTCCTCGTTTGTGATTTGGTTGTGAAATATGCGGTTCGCATATGCTGTTTGCGACCGCATATTCACATCTGCGATGCTGTTGGATTCTTTTCTTGTCTTCAGTTGGCTTTTCGAGCTCTTTTCCGTGCTTTTGGGTCTTTACACTTGATGTACTGCAAATACACTAAAATTACATAAGTATCGATGGAATTTGCACGTAAAACAAGTTAAAATCTAAGTAAGTAATATCAAAAGGTGCTGAAATTACCCGGCACATCAACACCCCCAACTTAAACTCTTGCTTGTCCTCAAGCAACTAAAACGATACTATCCTATTCTAAACTCTACTTACCAAACATGAAACAATACTGACTATGGACGGTGTTTGTTGTTAGTGTCTCAAGTATATCTCTTTGAATACTTTACCCTCCCTGAGTAATCAGTATATTCAAAGACAACCGATTAGCTTGTGAACTTTGAGCCTCAACAAAGTAACTAAAGGCTACCTTCAGCTGAATGAACTTATTCTTTACTCGAAACTCCACTTCCAATCAACCTCGCAGCTCATGTGCCCTCGCTGGAAAGAAAGTCCCACTCTCACAATATTTATCATAACAATACAAAGGGACTAAAGTGTAAATACACTCACTCTCAGAAAAAAATTTCAAGTGTCACCACATGCCTATCATAGGCTTGCCCTTATTTTAATTCGTCACCTACTTCTAAGAACACTCAGTTGGAGATCACATAAGGACTTTGTAAGCTTGTAATGTAGGTTTAAGGAAGGGTAGGATAAATATTTAGATATGAGTGACTACATCCTCCTTGAACACTAATTACATTTTTCTTTCTTTTTACACTTTGCTTCTTTTCAACCCCATAGCCTCAATGGCGTTTAGTTCCCAAAGTGGACCCGCCTTAAATACCTCTCTAATTTCCATCAGAGCTCCATTATTGTAAATACATATATAACTATTGTCTTTTTCTTTTCTTTTAATTTTTAATTTTTTTATTTTTTTATTTTTTTTTCTTTGGAGCTTTCATAAACTCACATTAGCACTTTGAGGTGTAAGCTCTCACCCTCACTTCACAGCGTTATCCATTTCTATTTTGACCCATACCTCCAACTTAGGCTTTTAGCCCTATTCTCAATGTTCAAGGAGGAACGGGTTCAAAAGAGATAGTTGTTTTATGAACGGGAAAGGTTTGTAATGAGGAGGCCAAGGAAAAGGCCAAAAGGCTCAAATAGGGTACTAGTGATATTATTTATGCACAGGTAGGCTAAAAAGGCTAGAGAGGTTTCATAAATAAACAAAGAATGCCTAAGATCCTCTCTCCAACTCAGTGTAATTCTAATAAGCGTCGAAAAACCAACCGGGCAAGTTCTAGATGGCAGAAGCAAACACAGGAAATATTCAAACAAAGAGCTCACACACATGGCACACAAACTGTTCGCTTCACATAGTTTACAGCTTTAGAGTTAACATTTTTCCACTCGAGGCTTTCCTCATGTATAAATACATGACTCTAGGTGGACCTAGAGTTACAGAGTGAGCCTCAAGTTCACACAGTTGATCTGTTAAAAAGGGTATAATCTACACACAGATTCACCATCCCAGTCAATATATTTCATTTTACTGTCCTGGTTCTACCATTAAACCCTTGAAAAAGAACCCGGCAAAGAAAAAACAAGGGGATTTTATTGGCAAACTTAAATGCCAAATTAAAATCCATCTATTCCTAAGCGATTTTATTAAACAAGGTTTAAAGCCTTGAGTCTTTGTTATTTACTTCTACCGAATTCTATCCCACTTTCCAAAGCAAAGAAAAAACAAGGGGATTTTATTGGCAAACTTAACTGTCTACTAATTAACTAAAACAACATATATACGGAAATCATTAACCATTAATACATATTTTACAATGAACTAATGTCGCAAAACATACAAGGAAACAAATAAAATATGCAGATAAGGCTACCACCCCCAACCGAAATCATGCACTGTCCCCAATGCATAAGAAAAGAAGATAAAGTGCAAGGGGCTCCCTGGGGCGCATTTGCGCGAAGAGATACAGTAGCTTATGAATCCTTTGAAGCTGCAGGAGGGCTGTGGTACTGAACGGGAGCTGGTGGTGGGGCTACTGAGCTGCTAGCTCCGCCCACTGGTGGCTGTGTGGCCGATGAGTCTACAAGGGTGGCCACATCCTCTAGCGAGTGCTGTATTGCCCGCTCAATGTCTGCGTGCTCCTCTTCCTCCATTGTTGGCGCAGAAATCGTTTTGCCCTTCTCCTTAGGTTCATCACCTTCATCGGATCATGAACTAGTATCCTCTGTCTCTCCCCTTCTAACTCTGATGACTGTCCCGATGTCTCGCCATCAGTAACATCTACCGGTACCGGAGGAACTGGAGGATGAGACACTTTGGCAGACGAAGGTGCAATGTCTGCCATTAGAGCCGTGAAGTCCAGGCCCAAGTCTGGTGCAGCAATGTCAGCACCTTGGTCACTCTCTTTAGGGAGGAGAGATGCTATGTCGAGCTCCAAATTTTGCATTTTCTGGAGTTGGGTCTTCATCGATTTCACTTTCTGCCTCAGCTGAGGTAATCCTCTAACCTCACCTCTCTCTATTTATTCAACCCTAGACTCAAGTTGGTGCAAACGATCCCCAAACAATGTTTGTTGCTGTTGGAGAGCGATCACTGACGTTTCAATTGGAGTTAGGGCTTGTTTGATCAGGTAAGGCGGGGTTTTCAAGAGTTGGTCCACTTTGGCATTGGCATGTTGTGTAATTAGACCAAGTCTTGAAACGACTGGCATTGTTGAAGAAGGTAGACTCATGGTCGATGGGGGTGCAGGTTCTGCAGCAGCAGTGGAGGCTTCTGGATCTTGGGGAGATGGGAGAGTTTGGGAGTCAATATCCTGAAGTGGGGTCTCTGTTGGGGCAGCAGAATTAGTGATATAAGTGATGTCTATATCCCTCGTTGACTTTCCGAGTTTGTCAGCTTGTGGCAAGAAAGGCACATTCACCACTTGGCAAAGGGTTGTGATCAAACTCGGAAAAGGAAGTGATGTGGCACGCTGCGTTGCCCGGATGCCAATCTCCTCGAAGATGAGACTCCCCACATTAATTTTTATACCGGCCATGATGCACGCAATGAGAAGTGCTTTCTCAATGCTTATATCTGTTTCGTTTCTGAACGGTATTAAATGGGAGGTGACAAAGTTCTTCCAAAATTTTCCCTCCCTTGTGAGGTCCTCTTTGTATATCTTCTTTCCAGGGTGTATCAAAGTAGGAGTCCCCTTTGAAATCATGGACGCTATCCACCCTTGTTCATTTTCTCTGTTGGAGTACTTGGCATCGTACTCGGCTGTGCCTGATTGTCAATCGGGGAAGCAGAGTTCATTAATATGCTCACTGTCGCAAGACACACTCTTTCCCCGAACCTGTACGATGCCCGTAAATATTCTGTTGCGTCTGTGGTACCCTGTTCTTGAGGCTCCGTAGGATGCATAAAATTCCCGGACCATTGACTCGTTGTACTCTTTAGGATCCCTAGTGAAATACTCCCAATTTCTCGTTTTGATGTTGTCGAGAATATGATGGTACTAGTCCTGTAATCCTATAATCCATTCAAACTTAACTTTTTCTCCCCCAAGATTTTCCTTTTAGTTAGCCCCTCCCTAAACAATTTTCTGGAGCCTTCGACCCTGAATCGAAGCTGAAGGTCATCTCCAAGCTTCCTTCTGGCCTCAGCCACTAGATCAACTTCGAGCAAGCGGTTCTCCTCATCAGACTGGGAAGTGCTCGGCAAATTTCGTTCCATTCTTCCACGTTTGGGCTATGCCGTGATAGGACCGGATGATGACCTTTTCTTTGCGGAATGCTTTTGAGGTTCCATATCTACATGAAGGTAAGATGTAAGCGACATTGTCATCAGTAAAGAAAAGAAAACAAGCAGAATCAACATAGAGGTAACTGAGTGCGGCGTGGTTTGCGATCGCATAACCACTATGCGAACCGCAAATTTGTCGCATTCTTGATATGCAGAGCTGGATTTTACTTTGCGGTGGGATATGCGATCGCATATCCACTATGCGAATCTCATAGCCATCGCAGAGTGTTCATGTTCATAGGCATGTTAGCTTTACACAAATGCGATCGCATATCCACCGCAAAGTGAGATATGCGATCGCAAACTTACCACGAAAATTGTTGGTGTTAATCAAAATATTCTGACCCTGTTTGCTGTGCCTTTGCGTTCCGCATAGTCGTTACGCGATCGCAAAGACACCGCATTTGTCGTCTTTCTCAGGTATCTAGAGTTGAGGGATGCGGTCAAATTGCGGTTCACATTTTGATTTTGTGGACCGCAAATACCTTTGGATTCACAAGTATGTTCATCTCCCAAGAATTACAACCCTAGATTCCTGTATTCATCCCCCACAATGCTCAAACAATTGCAATGAACCACCAACCCTAACTTGCATAATGAAAATTAAAGACATAGCAAAGGTAGTAGTTTAGTGGATCAGCACACATACCTAGGAAGAAGATTTGAGGGATTATGACAATTTTTAATCAGCAGTTCGATGTTTGGTGAGCTTGAAACTCAACTTTTCGCCGATATTGTCTATCGCTTTTCGTTCTCTGTTCTTTTTCCCTTTTTATTTTTTTTCTATTTATACTATATGGAAGGATTTAAAAGATGAGGGAATGCGGACACGTACCTGTCAGAGTGCGATGATTAAGTCATCGCATAGTTTAAACGCGGATCGCAAATTAGGCTACCTCACCGCATTTATGTCCTTGTTTTGAGCCAAACTGTCTGTCTCTGTTTGCGATGAGAATGCGGACCGCATAATGTAAATGCGATCCGCGAAATGCAGTATACCTTTGCATTTCTGACAGCCATGTTTGTTCAACTTTCTACTTCAGTTTGCGATGAAAATGCGGACCGCATAATGCCAATGCAATCCGCGAAATTCAGTACAGCTTTGCATTTCTGACAGCCATTTTGATCCGACTTTCTGCTTCAGTTTGCGACACAAATGCGGCTCGCGTATTGATAATGGGATTGCATTTCTATAGCCTTTGTCACACAGTTGTGTTTCTTCAGTTGCAAGACTTCTTCTCAGTTTTGTGTCCTATTTTTCAAACTCCTGCATTCTAAAACATCCTTCAAATAGCCCTAAGTAAAACTATGATATTAGAAACTTAAATAAAGGTACAACAACAAGCAAAGGTAAACGTTACCACACATGGGTTGCCTCCCATGAAGCGCTTGATTTAACGTCGTGGCACGACGAAGCTAAGACGCCTCCGAATTCATTCCATGGTTGAGCATGGACCATCCTTTAAGTCCAGCTGTTCTACCAAATGCTTCTTTCCGTCTGCTCCCAAGTAATGCTTAATTCTTTGTCCATTCACCTTGAAGGTTCGGAGCCCATCCTCCGATGCTAGTTCGACAGCTCCAAAGGGAGAGACATCGACAACTTTGAAAGGGCCTGACCATTTAGACTTTAGCTTCCCCGGAAATAATTTTAGTCTTGAGTTGAAGAGCAATACCAGATCCCCTGCCTTGAATTCTCTTTTTAAGATCTTTTTGTCATGGACGAATTTCATTCTTTCTTTATATACGACTGCACTTTCATATGCATGGAGACGGAACTCCTCCATTTCATTCAATGGTGCTAGCCTCAGAGCTCCAGCCTCTGCCCAGTCCATGTTTAATCTTTTTAAGGCCCATATAGCCTTATGCTCAAGTTTAATAGGTAAATGGCAAGCTTTACCAAAAACTAGCCGATAGGGCAATGTACCAATGGGGGTTTTGTACACTGTGTGGTACGCCCATAGAGCATCATCTAGTTTCTTCGACCAGTCGGTCCTATTTGCATTCACTGTTTTTGCTAGTATGCTCTTTATTTCCCTGTTAGATACCTCCACTTGACCGCCCGACTGTGGGTGATAGGGTGTAGCAACCCTATGCTTGACACCGTATTTGTCAAGAAGTACTTTAAAGGCTTTGTTGCAGAAATGCGAACCCCCATCACTGAGAATGGCTCTTGGGGTACCAAACTGGGTGAAAATATTCTTCTTTAGAAACACGGTAACACTCCGAGCCTCGTTGTTAGGTAAAGCAATGGCTTCTACCCATTTGGACACGTAATCCACAGGCACTAAGATATATTTCATCCCACATGAGCTTATTAAAGGGCCCATGAAGTCAATACCCCAGACGTCAAATAGTTCGATTTCCATCACAAAGTTCATTGGCATCTCATGCCTCCTAGAAATTGGGCCCTGCCTTTGGCATTGGTCACAAGACTTGACCAACTGATTAGCATCCTGATAAATGGTCGGCCAGTAGTAACCACATTCCAAGATCTTTGCCTCCGTTCTATTCCCCCCATGATGACCCCCAACCGGTGAGTCATGACAAGCTTTCAAAATTTGTAGCATCTCTTCTTCAGGCACGCATCTCCTGATGATGTTGTCCGTACAGACACGGAACAAGAAGGGTTCCTCCCAATAATAGTTTCGACAATCCCTCAAGAACTTCTTCTTGTGGTACGATTCCAACCCTTCCCGAATAAGATCGCTGACTATATAGTTAGCGATGTCTGCATACCACGGTTCAAAGGAATTGGATAATGCCAGTATCTGTTCATCGGGAAATGCATCATTGATTTCCAGCTCTCCTTTTTGTCTCCCCCCTTCTTCAATTCTGGACAAGTGATCTGCCACTTGGTTTTGTGTTCCTTTTCGATCCATCCAGCAGTAAAACCCATCGAATTAGCCGCGGCTTTGCATCTTTCTTCGCCATCAAATAGCGGAGAGCTGCATGATCGGTGTACACAGTTACTTTGGAGCCCAGCAGATACGCACGGAATTTTTCGAAAGCATAAACAATGGCTAACAGTTCTTGCTCAGTTACTGTGTAGTTCATCTATGCCCCCATTAAGTGTTTTGCTAACATAGTAGATTGGGTGCAGAACTTTATTGTGTCGTTGGCCCAGCATCACTCCAATAGCTACACCACTGGCATCACACATAAGCTCGAAAGGAAGTGACCAATCATGTGTGACAATAATGGGTACCGTGGTGAGCTTTGTCTTCAGTTCCTCAAAAGCTTTGAGGCATTTCTCATAAAAAAACGAACTTGGTCCTTCTCAAGGAGTTTACACATGGGATTTGCAATCTTTGAGAAGTCCTTAATGAAGCACCTGTAGAATCCGGCATGCCCCAAAAAACTACGAACACCTTTGACGGACGTGGGTGGAGGAAGCTTAGAGATGATTTCTATTTTAGCTTTGTCTACCTCAATGCCACATCTAGATATTTTGTGTCCCAGAACGATACTTTCATCCACCATGAAGTGGAATTTTTCCCAATTTAGCACAAGGTTTGTCTCTTCACATCGCTTGAGAACTTGTTTGAGATTACTCAGGCACTGCTCAAACGTCTCACCTACTACCGAAAAATCATCCATAAATACCTCAAGTAAGTCCTCTACCATATCAGAGAAGATAGACATCATGCATCTCTGGAAGGTAGCTGGAGCATTGCATAGACCGAATGGCATCCGGCTAAAAGTGAATGTGCCATATGGGCATGTGGATGTTGTCTTTTCCTGCACCTCCAAAGCGATATTGATATGATTATAAACGGAGTATCCATCAAGGAAACAATAGAAGGACTTTCCCGCTAGCCGATCAAGCATTTGATCAATAAAAGGTGTAGGGAAATGGGCCTTGCATGTGGCACTATTTAGTTTCCTGTAGTCCATGCATACTCTCCATCTGGTTACGGTTCTCATTGGGATAAGCTCGTTTTTCTTAGTTTTGATAATAGTCATGCCTCCCTTCTTCGGCACGCATTGTACCGGGCTTACCCATGAACTATCAGCGATTGGGTACACTACCCCAGCGCCCAACCATTTGATTATTTCTTTCTTTACCACTTCCTGCATCGACGGATTCAGCCGTCGCTGATGTTCCACACTCGGTTTTGTCCCACTTTCTAATTGAATCTTATGCTCACAAATTCCAGCAGGGATTCCCCGAATGTCCGCAATTGTCCAACCAATGGCTTTTCTATGCTCCTTCAAAACTTTCAGCAACTGGTCCACCTGCACATCATTCAACAATGAAGAAACAATTACGGGTAAAGTATTATTTAAGCCAAGAAATTTATACCTCAAATGCGGAGGGAGTGGTTTGAGCTCGAGTTGTGGTGGCTCAATAATAGACGGCTTTGCAGGAGGTGTAGCTCTATTCTCCAAATCAAGGGAAAGCTTTGGTGGCATATACGAATAAGAACCACGCCCCTCTAATGCATTCACCGATTCCATAAAGCCATCCATATCATCACCATCGAAGTTTACCAATATAGCTGCCAATGCTTTACCTAGACAGTGCTCTTCCATCTTCATTTCAATAGCATCATCTACTTCATCAACAATACCAATCAATGAACTGCTCTCGTACTCATTTGGCAGCTTCATACCCTTGCTAGCTTGGAATGTAACTTCTTCGTTGTTCACTCGGAATTTAATTTCATTACGTTCCAAATCCATAAGGGCTCTTCCAGTAGCTAAAAATGGTCTCCCCAATATGATAGGGATTTCCTTGTCCACCGTGCAGTCAAGAATTACAAAATCAGCTGGTATATGAAATTTCCCAACTTTCACAATCACGTCATCAACAATACCAACTGGTCTCTTGATTGAATGGTCAGCCATTTGCAACCTCATGCTCGTCGGCCTTGGCATTCCTAATCCCGCTTGTTTGTAGATGGCAAGCGGCATTAAATTTATGCTGGCCCCATTGTCACAAAGTGCCTTTGCAAAATCGCGCACTCCAATAGTGCACGGAATAGTAAATGCGCCCGAGTCCTCTTTATTCTCAATAGGATTTGTAGCAATAATAGAGCTAACCCGATGAGTCATATTCACCACCTCATTCTTGGTGGTTCTCTTCTTTGTGATCAAATCTTTTAAATACTTAGAAAAATCGGGCATTTCCTGAAAAGCCTCCAAGAACGGTATATTCACAGATAATTGTTTGAGAATATCATAGAATTTCTCAAACTTGTTGTCGTCAACTCTTCTTGCAAGTCTCTGAGGGAAAGGAGGAGGGGGTCTAGGAATCGGCGGAAGAATGTTTGATGTTTTTTCTTCCTTTTCCTTAATCCCTTCTCGGGTCTCATCTCAGATTTGCACAACCTCTGGAATTTTCATTACTTCAGCAGCATTGGGTTCTTCAACTTCGCCTCCTTTTTCAAGTTCTTCCACATCAACTACTTGCTCATTCTTGCCTTGCAATATCTTACCACTCCTGATAGTGATAGCCATGATATGGGAAGTTGGGTCACTCCCACTTCCCTTTGGATTTGCAATCGTATCACTAGGGAGTGTTCCCTTTTGCTGTGGATATTGCTCACGAGAAAGATCTCTCATTTGCAATTCCAGTTTTTGAATCGCCGCAGTGTGAGAGCCAACCAACTCAGTCATGTTCTTCATAGAATTATCAGACTTTTCTTGGTTTTGTAGTATCCGTTCAAGCATGTTCTCCAATTTAGATTCACTAGAGGATCCTTGATTTGAATACTGACCCTTTGGAGGAACATAAGGGTTGGAACTTCGATTTGAAAAATTATTATTGTTGTTCTAGTTTCCTTGGTTAGAGCCACTTTGGTCGTTTCGCCATTGATGGTAACCTTGCCCTTGTGGGTTTGGTCTCCATTGATTTTGAGAGCCTTGACCTTGGTAATGCTGCCTTTGGTACCCTCCTTGAGAATCATAAACCAAATTTGCCTCTTCATAATCATCATTTTGTACCGGCTGCACATTCCCAACCACATTCACTTTCTTCTTCTGATTTTCTGTGAAAAGCTTTGTCAACACATTGACATTTGTGGCAAGTTCTGCAATCACTTGGTTTCGTTCTTGATTTTCCTTGATCAAGTTGTTCATAGAAGGAGAGCCAATTACAATTCCACCTGTAAAGTCTTCAGAATGCCAAGCTTGGTTGTGTTTTGCCATTTTATCTAAGATTTGAGTCACCCTAGCGAAAGATTTGTCCATAAAAGATCCAGCTGCTGCATTCTTCGCTATTGATTGGTTCATAGGATCCAAACCCGTGTAAAATTTTTCCAAAAAGATAGAATCCGGAAATCCATGGTTTGGGGACCTCACCAAGTATAATTTAAAGCGATCCCACGCTTCATGTAGCTGTTCGCATGGTAGTTGCTTAAAGAAGAAAATCTTATCCTTGAGCTCCGACTTCTTGCTTTGTGGAAACCATTTCGACAAGAAAGCTCGGAGTTCAGGCCATGAACGTATAGAATTTGGAGGAAGATTCTAGAGCCATTTCCTCGTATCCCCAGCTAGAGAATACTTAAAGCGTCTCAACCTCAAGGCATTGTCGGAGACATGATTCTGCTTATGCATAACACAAACACCTAAGAAATTTCTAAGGTGCTGTGTTGGATCACCATCAGTGGAATTTCTGAAAATCCCTCCGCTTTCAGCATCAGAATTAATCCATGTTCCACTTTGAAGGTAGCAGCACCAATAGCAGGAGGTACAATCGCGTTTGTATCCTCAAAATACTCCTCAATGTCTGCAAAAGGATTTCCTTCCTCCTGTATCTCCACATCATCTTCATGGTCTGACATATCTCCCTGTCTACACCAAACACAACAAACAACGTGTAATAGAGTAGAATTAGACGTACAACAAAATATACACTAATTAGTAATTTCAGAACCGTATTCACAGGCAATGGCGCCAAAATTTGATACGCTCAAATTACACCTTAAGAAGAGTGTAAGCGGTCGGTGTCAAATATAATAACCTAACAAGGTTGGGGTCGAATCCCACAAGGAATAGGTGTGAAACATTTATCTAATTAGTGTAATACTCAACTAAGTCGTAATTCTATCAAGTAATTGTAATAGAGAAGTGTATTGAATTTAAGTTTAAAAATAGATTGATTGCAATATTGTGAATGTAAATAATATAAATTAAAAAAACCAAGGTTGTGTTCCCCTTAATGTAGTATAATGCTATTGATATTAATATTGTATAATTCCAACAGAAGACTTTCTTGATATGCAATTGATGCCTAATTTACTACCCAATATTTTCCAATTGTTGGATAATATGTCCTCTTTATGATTTTCCCAAATACAAAAGAGTTGTGATCAAGAACAATCAATTAATGCCAAATTAAAATCCATCTATTCCTAAGCGATTTTATTAAACAAGGTTTAAAGCCTTGAGTCTTTGTTATTTACTTCTACCGAATTCTATCCCACTTTCCCAAGCAAAGATAAAACTAAATGGAATTTGTCAATGTTTGCAACCACTAACAATTGTTTGAAGAATAAGAAGTAAATAAATATCAATCATCCGTTGAAACGATATTCAATATCAAAATCTCAATAATATCATACCCATCTAGGGTTCACAACCTTAGCGTTTAGAATTAGCTACTCATGCTAAAAAGTAAATGAGAAAGAATAGTAATTGTCATCATCTTACAAAATAGAAGGTAATTGATCCAAAAAACTTCCAAGAATTCAAACTAGTCTAAGCCGTGTACTTTGTGCTTTCAATTATGACAAGATATCCCTCATAAAACCCTATTAAACCTATTTATAGAGGCCCAAAAACCGAGGCAAAGTTCAGACTAATTTGCCCCTGCTGTTTATAATGCGGACCGCATTTTTGTCGCAAAACAGAAATGTGGTTCGCAAATCTTCTTCCTCCGTCGCATTTCTAACCCAAGGATTTTGCCTTCATCTCATGCTGTAATTGCGGTTTGCATATCGATTATGCGATCGTGAAATGCGATCGCATTCTCCACCCTGATTTTCACCCAAAAACTCTACTTACGATTGCGATTGCGATTCCCCAGTGCAAGTTTGCGGTTTGCATTCCTGTTTTGCGATCGCACATGCGACCGCATTCTCAACATGAATCAGTGCCCAAAGTTCTGTCCTCGTTTGCAATTTGGTTGTGAAATATGCGGTTCGTATATGCTGTTTGCGACCGCATATTCACATCTGCGATGCTGTTGGATTCTTTTATTGTCTTCAGTTGGCTTTTCGAGCTCTTTTCCATGCTTTTGGGTCTTTACACTTGATGTACTGCAAATACACTAAAATTACATAAGTGTCGATGGAATTTGCACGTAAAACAAGTTAAAATCTAAGCAAGTAATATCAAAATGTGCCGAAATTACCCGCCACATCACATAGTCCCCTGATGCAGCTGCTCAAATGTTGTGCGCCATGCATCCCAAAGGTTCTAGGGAACAAACTCTCTCAATAACATCTCTAAAAGCTGACCACAAAGTGAGTGGGGCTACATCAGCTGGCCTACCCTTCTCGTAAGCCTGCCACACCGATATGCTGCTCCTGACAGCTGAAATGTAATAAAATCAACTCCGCTTACCTCCACAATACCCATGCTGCAGAGAATACGATGGCAATTTTCTTGAAAACCCTGTGCATCCTCGATAGCTGTGCCACTAAAAGTGGGAGGATTATACTTCTTGAACCTCTCAAGTCTTCTCTGCTCCTCAGATGCCTCTAGCTTGATCTCAGGCTGAACAGGAATAACGGGTTGTGATGGATTGACATTCGGGACCTGATCAATGTGGACCTGCTGCTCTAGGGTATGAGCCGCGGGAGCCTAAGCTCCTCCCCCAGCCTGAGATGTAGCTGGTGCAAGGGGAATCAATTCCGCTTAGGCTAGAGTCTCGAACATGCTCAAGAGTTGTGCTAGAGTCTCCTGATGTCCAGGGGTACTAACAGGCGCCTCGGGAGCCTATCCCCCAATCGGAGCTACTGGAAGCTCCTCAGTCACTGCTCGGGCAGGTGCTCTGGCTGCACCACGTGCCCCTCCTCGGTCTCTACCCCGTCCCTGTCCTCACGCGGCTCTAGCAGGGGGAGCAAGTGTCTGATCATCGATCCAGCAGTGCGTGTCTTCACCATCTAAGAGAGAATAGAAAGACAAGACTCAAGTTTTGTAATCAACATATTCACATGATAAGGAATCAAAGAAGTGAAATTTCCTAATAGTTCTGTAGCCTCTCGAAGATAAGTACAGACGTCTTTGTACAGATCCGCAAGGATCTACTGATCTTTCTTATGACTCGTAATACCTATGAACCTAGAGCTGTGATACCAACTTGTCATGACCGCAATTTCCCACCATAGAATTGTGATGTCACCTAGTTTCTAAAAGTAGGTAAGCCTAACATTCAATGATAGCTTAACAGGGATAACAAAACTAAGATAATAAAATAAATTGACTAAGCTCATAATAACTCCAAAATGGAACATCAACAACATAATCCCATAAAACCGGTGGAACTAAGTCATATGCTATACAAAATATGCTAAGATCTCTAAGATGACATTGTCTGGTAATAGGGTAAACATTAGCAAAAGAAATAATAGAAGGTGACTCCGAGGATTGCTAATGTCGAGCATGTATTCATTGAAGTCTCAGAAAAGATAACTGAACGATCACTAGAGTTTGGCACGAGCAGATGTACTTGGATCTACATAAAAATTTGCAGAAGCGTTGTATGAGTACACCGCAATGGTACCCAGTAAGTATCAAGCCTAACCTCGGTAGAGTAGTGACGAGGCCAGGTCAAGACACCTATTAGGATAACAAAACTGAACAGAATATAGCATAGTCTAATAATGGAAAGCGAGGAGGTAAATGACAGATAAGCAGTTCAATAATGTAAGCTTACAAAGGAAATTTAAACGATAATGGAAACAAGTAATGAACACATGATGAAACAACAAGTAGTTAAATACGGACAATTACAAGTAAGACAATGGAGAAAATAACAAGAACAACTCAACCTACAAGCCCTTTTAACATAGGATGTACAACAAGTATCTTAACCGAGGTACCATACCTCATAATCTCATTTCACATTCACAATATTTCCTTGTATCACCGCGTGAGCCTTGCATCTATTTTTAAAAAGGTTTTCCCGAAATAGCTACATGCGTTTTAGCCCCCTTATCTCATCGCGTGGCTTCAAGTAATTCCCTTACTAGAAACACGCATAAAAATCCCACCTTTCTCACCACATGTGTATCAACCCCTATTCTTATGCCTGCACATGTGTATCAATATCACAACACGATAATCAACTCGCACCATGTGTGCTCATATGACAAAACACTTGCCAAATTCAAGAATACCAATGTTATCACAACACATAGCCCATGGCTCGACCACAATGTGTACAAAAATCTCAATAATAACAAAATGGATGAGGAATACTCAACAAGGAAAGATATCTCCACGATTAACAACTTCAACCTTAATGTGATAATGGCTTTCACAACTTCAACATCAATAACCCAACAAAAAGATAATCCACGAAATACAAACTCGAAGTAAGAGTAATTCAACAATAAAAAAGGTAACAAGACATTAAGGGAGGTAGCAACTTTGATTGAAGCATATAAGAGCAATTACAACAATAAAGGATAGAACAAATGCTAACAACGTCAATTAGAGCATGTGAGAGTAAATTTAACAATGAAAGATATAACATGTTATAACAAGTTCAATTAAATGCATGGAAGAAGCCTAAAAGTCTAAACCAGTCAAAATACCACATAAAGCCCGTGTACACACTCGTCACCCCATGCATACGTCTTCCACATAGTACAATTAACACAATCAACCCAAATCCTAAGCTTTAGTTCCCCTACACAAAGCGAGGACAGATACTACTTACCTTAACTAGGCTAAATCATCCCTCGAAAATAGCTTCCCCCCAACATTCGCCTCCACATGGCTCAAATCTAACCAAAAATGACTTAATAATATCATCAAACAGTACAAGAGAAACCAATTACAATATATAAAGCTTTGATCATCAATCATTTCCCAAAAAGTCAATAAAAGTCAACCCCCGGGCCTGCCTGGTCAAAACCCGGGTCCAAGGGTAGACTACGACTATACATATCCCCACGAGTCATATATACATATATATATATATATATATATATATATATATATATATTTTGTTTTCAAATCCGAGTCCAAAACGACTCTCAAAATCCGAATTCTTATTTTTCAAAAGTTTGACGATGAACCCTAAAATTCCTCTTTGATTCTCATAAATTTGACATTAATCTAAGATATAATCATGAAATACAGTTGGAAATTGACTAGAATCACTTACCCAATGATTGTAGATGAAAGTCCCCTCTCCAAGTCACCTCCTACCGAGTCTAGGGTTCTAAAATTAGAGAAACTGAGATAAATCCCGACTTTTTACCCTTTTGATTAGTTGCAGATGTCGTAATTGCGAAGAAAATCTCATAAATCCGGCTACTGACAGCCTAAGGAGAACTTCGTAGATGCGACAATGGGTTCACAATTGCGAACCTTGTCCGCATCGCAAATATGACAAAATATATCGCATATGCGATCCTACCCGGACTAGACCATCTTCGCAATTGTGAGTGAGGCATTGCAATTGTGATACCTGGCCCTCACCTGTTCACTTCGCAACTATGAGGTTGGTGCTCGAAATTGCGATATTAGAGACACCAGCACATTAGCAACCTATTTTCAGTCCAAACCTTTCCGAAACACATCTGAAACTCAACCGAGCCCTGGGGCTCCTAGCCAATCATCCACACAAGTCTAAAAATATCATACGAACTTGCTTGCATAGTCAAAACACAAAAATAACGTCTAGAACTACAAATCAGACATCAAAACGCATGATCTTCAAAGAAAAGTTCAAGAACCTCTAGAATTGCAACCAAGAGTCCAAACCCTATCAAACCAACTCCAAATGACACCAAATTTCGTAAAAAAGTTCCAAATGTTAAAATGGACCTATACAAAGTTCCAATACCAAATTCGGAATCCGATAGCCAAAAGTCAACCTACGATCAAACTTGGCAAAAACTTCTAAACCTCAAATTGCCAACTTTCAACAAAAAAACAAAAATCAACCTACGAACATCTGAATTTGATCCCGGGCATACGCCCAAGTCCAAATCACGATATGAAACTATCAGAGTAGCTTTTTTGTTATTTTATGTTGTATTGCAACACTTTTTGAACCTAATTTTTCTCATATGCTTCTGGTAACTGACATGACTGTTAGCATTTTTCATATTCGAGTGCATGCTTTGAATCACAATGCTCATGGAATTCTAATTGAAAGGGTGCCAATGACTGTTTCAAATGCTCGATGGTAACCGACTAAACCAATAGTTATCAATAGACCCAAATATGGCGAAAGAGCAAAATATTACTTTGATTAAACCTATAAGGGGGTTAATACAAAACAAAAAGTTAAAAATAGAATTATAAGGGGTATATTATAAATAACATATCTATAAATAAATAGAAATTGGAGGTTGATTTTAGGAGGAGGAGGGGAGGCAACATGATGATCTTGATATCAATACTCTTTTCCCGATAAGTAACTTTTGGCACTTTTGATAAAAGAGGTACCATGGTTCTTAGATTTGACTACTTTCATTGCAAGCAGAATCATTCTGGAAGAATTCACTTCAAAACAAAAGAAACAAGTCAAGAGAGATTGCAAACACTATTATTGGGATGAACCATACCTTTTTTTTGGATTTGCACAGATGGGGTTATTAGGAGATGTGTGCCGGATGAAGAACAAAGTAATATTCTTGGGTATTGCCATTCTTCACCATATTGTGGTTATCAAGGGGGAACAAGAAGGGTGGCTAAGATCCTAAGTTGTAGTTTCTATTGGCCTACTCTTTATAAAGATACAAACAATTTGGTAAGAAGATGTGATGAATGTCAACGGACAGGTGGCATTTCAAAGAAGCATAAGATTATTCTTACGGTCATCTTGGAGATTGATATGTTTGATGTTTGGGTCATTGACTTTATGGGCCCTTTTATGAGTTCTTGTGGTAACACTTACATTTTGGTCGCAGTTGATTATGTGTGTAAATGGATTGAAGTCGTTTATTTACCCAATAATGAGGTTAGAAGTGTTGTGGCTTTCTTGAAGAGGAACATTTTCACAAGGTTTGGGACTCCTAGAGCAATCATAAGTGATGGAGGATCGCACTTTTGCAACAAGGCTTTTGATACATTGGTCAAGTAGAAGTTTTCAACCAAGAGATAAAAAGTATCTTGTCAAAGACGGTGAATGCAATCGGTCAGATTTGTCTAAGAAGCTTGATGATACTCAATTTGCATTCAGAATGACATACAAAACACCTATTGGAATGTCTCCACATCAGTTGGTGTTTGGAAAAGCTTGTCATCTCCCGGTGGAATTAGAGCACAAGGAAATGTGGGCCTTGAAGAAACTAAATCTTGATTGGGATGTAGCCACTAACTTGTGGGTTGCATGTTTGAATCAATTGGATGAATTCCGGTATCATGCATATGAGAGTTCGTCCTTTTACAAAAATAAAGATGAAGTACCTTTAAGACAAGTGTATTTGGAACAAGGAGTTCAAGACCGGTGATCTGTATTGTTGTTCAAATTAAGGTGGAGAATATTTCTCGGGAAGCTTAAATCGAAGTGGAGTGGTCCAATTGAAATTGTTAGTGTGACTCCCTTTAGTGCTTTTGACTTGAAAAATAAAAAAAAAAAAATATTTTAAGTCAATGGTCACCGAGTGAAATATTACTTGGGAAAAGTTGGTGAAAGCTATGTGGTGGCAGTTTTTTACTTCAATTGAGGATGCTATGACATTGCATCGTGCCACGACGTTAAACAAGGCGCTTCTTGAGAGTCAACCAAAGATCGTTTCCTTTTTCTCTATTAGTTTTGATTTTGTTTATTATTTTAACCAGATTTGAGGTATGTTGCACTAATTGGTGTTAGGTGTTAAGAGATATTGTGTCGCTGCAAAGATGGTATGGGGGCAACAAAAGTTGGACTGCGGCCATAGATTCTGACTGTGAACCGCAAATGCAATGGTAGCCAAATGTCTAAAATGAGGAGTCTTTGAACGTTTTCCACAACTGTGCGGAGCCGATTTTGCGATCTTTAAAGATTTCTGCGGTTGTAGGAGAGCACCTTCAGAGAAGTCAGTGGAAACAGGTTGGCTTAAGTGCAGCCGCACTTGAAAAAGTGCGGACCGCACAACTACAAGCTTTCTACCGCCCAGGTAACTGAGTGCGGACCACGGTTGGAATTTCCCGACTGCACTCGCTCTCTCTCTTACCCAACCCAGGAGTAAGTGTAAATATAACATTAGGTCCCATTTTACACTATTTCACCATTGACCTAATCAACTATGTTTTGACTGAGAACTCACTTGCACGCACAGTTGCTCATCTTCATCCACTTATCTTCCAATCATCAACACTTGTACTAGCACACTCTAGTATGGAACACTTCAATCATGTTTAATTTTCTTTTGAATTATTTTTTATTTTTAACTTTTTTTTAGGTTATCTATGTTGCATCCCTTTGTTCTGTTCTATGTGGGGTAACTTAAGAAAGTGATATTTGTAAATTATGCTAAGAATCGGTTAGGATTGTTACTATCATGCCTTTAGTCTGTTACCCAGTTAGATTCAACAATATTTCTCAACTGAAATGATCACTAGGCTTAGAACTTAGTTGTTCAGCACCTGTCCTTCATAGAACTTCTTCTATGCGACTTGAGTACTTCTACTCAAGTGTGGGCCGCACTTTTAATGAACGACCCGATCGTTTATTTTTCTTTCTAGATTCTCGTTCCCCTAAATAAGACTCTCCGCATGTATTTTTACTATTTTATGACTTGCGGGGATGGTTAGTTCGAGATTTAGAAGGGTTCGGGTTGAAATCAGAACACTAGGTTCCTTAAAGTTGGCTAAAAAGGGCTAAGTTTGACTTGTGTCAGCGTTTTAAATAAACGACCACAGAACCAGGATTTGACGGTCCCAATAGGTTCGTATGATGATTTTGGACTTGCGCGTATGTTTGGATCGGGTTTTGGATGACCCGGGAGCGTTTCGGCGCTTAATATTGGAAGTTGGCAATTGAAGGTTTTAAAGTCTTTTATATTTAGTTTGAAGTAGGATTCGGTGTTATCGAGGTCCAATTGGGATTCTGACCTAGGAATAGTTCTGTATGGTGATTTAAGACTTGCACGCAAAATTTGGAGTCATTCCGAGTAGTTTAAGCATGATTCGGCGCATTGGAAATAAGTTGGAAGAACTTAAAGTTCATGAGTTGATTCTATTTGTTTTGGCATATGATTCTTAGTTTTAATGTTGTTATCTATGTTCCAAGGGTGCAAACGTGTCCGTTTTATGCTTACAAACTTGTTGGTATGTTTGGACGAGGCCTCGGGGGCCTTGGGTGCAATCCGAATGATGCACAGATCGAATTAGGACTCAAAAGGGCTGCTAGTGCACCAGATCTAGTGTGCCCACACCTACGAGCTTATGGTCGCAGGTGCGAGCCTGCAGATGCGAGCTTGTGGCCGCAGAAACGGCTTTGGGGCATTGGGGCATTTGGCTAGAGGCCGTAGAAGCGAAGAAGCACACACAGAAGCAGCCTCGATTCTGTGATGACCTGCCCGCAGGTGCGATAGGGCCACATGTGTGCTTGACAGTTAGCGGAAGCGGGACCGCAGAACCGGTATCCTGTTCGCAGAAGCGGCCAGTGCTGTTCTTGGGGAATTTCGCAGAAGCGGACCTTTCTCCTTAGATGCGGTGCCACAGATGCGGCCCAATGACCGCCGATGCGAAAGTCCTGGAGGCAGAAGACTTCATTTATTACGGGACTTAATCAATTTTTAACCCATTTCTCTCACTTTTTGGGCGATTTTAGAGCTTTTTGAGAGGGTTTTTCACCTAGTAATTTTGAGGTAATTAATTTATATCCTATGTGAGTTAAATACATATATTATGGGTGGGTAGTTTTTAACATGTAAATTTGTGAAAATCATGGGTTTAGATGAATAACCCTAGGTTTTGATAAAAATGAGATTTACCCACGAAAATGGTTATGGTTTTTGTCTTGAGTGAAAATTATATATTTGAGTTCGTGAGATTATGGGCAACAACTTTCTTCGAATTTGGGCCCGGGGGTGAATTTTAAGAATCTTCCAATTTGGGTTGGATAATTAGTATAATAGTTAAATTATGAACTTTGGAACGTATATTGATTTATTTATACAACATTTGACTAGTTTCGGATTTTTCGGTACCGAGTTGAGGCTTTAGAGTGAATTTGAGACCGGAAAAGTGAGGTAAGTCTCTTGCCTAACCTTGTAAAAGGGAACTCATCCCCTTAGGTGTATTTTTGTTGTAAATTACTTGTGTAGGGAGCTACATTCGCACTAGGTGACGAGAGTCCGTGCTGTAGCTGTATTCCATGTGATGTCTGGTAGTCATAGATTTACATCATGCTTTGTTTACATTGTTATGTTAATTACGCTTATTAATTGTCTTAAATAGAATCGAGATTAAGGATATTTAGATTTAAAATCGCCAGTTTGGATTTCTTATGTTGGGGAAGAATTGAACAATTTTATAATAACTTTGAGAAATCCATGTTCACTCGCGTCTCAAGCATTTCCGCGAGCGAGGTAAATTCCTCTACTCTCATGGAAGCAGCCATTCGCCTCGGCAGGTTAATAGATGCATCAATGATTTATGTCGTACGACCTCGGAATAAATCGTGCGTGATAATACTCGGAGCCTAATTATACTTAATATTAATTTATGGCATGAGCGGTTATAATAATTTAATTGATAGGAATTGAATTGGAATTTATTTTTGGTGAACGAATTATTGTTCACTGCTTGTTATTGAGTTGTATCTATTATTTACAAAATCCATGGTTATTTAGAATTCCTGTATTTTATTGTTAGCTCGTAGTAGGTGTCGATGTCGACTCCTCGTTACTACTTCTTCAAGGTTAGACTTGATACTTACTAGGTACACGTTGTTTATGTACTCACATTACACTTCTGCACTAATCGTGCAGGTTCTGAGGCAGGTGCATATGGTAGTTATCCCGGTGCAAACCCTTGATACTTCGAGACTTCGTGGTGAGCTGCTTTTCGAGCCCATCCTGCAGCACCTAGAGTTTTTCTTTTGCTTTTATTTTCTGTCTACTCCATTCGAACAACGGCTTAGTGTTTTGTATGTTCTATTAGTAGCTTATACACTTGTGATACCAGGTCTTGGTAATTTTTCTAGTAGACACTTGAGGATTTTTGAGTAATTATTTCAAAACACTTGTTCTTATAATTGTTTACACTTTATTTTATTAAATTTCTCACCTCGTACTTATCTTCGAGAAGCTATAGGGTGTTAGGAAACTACTCTTTCTTCATCTCCTATCGTTCAGTTGATGTTGTACTAAGTATCTTTGTCTCATTCTCTCACAGATGGTGCAAACGCGTGTAACGAGATGTTCGAGACCATGGAGGAGCTGCTCCCCTGTTGCTAGAGGCCGAAGTAGAGGCCGAGGGAGGGCTCCAGCTCGTGGTAGAGGACGACGGCGTCCTAGAGTTGCTCTAGTCAAACCTCCAGTGGATCTAGTGGCGGATTCTATTATTAAGGAGCAGGGTGAGGTGCCTGCAGCAGAGCCAGCCCCGATGAATTTCATGTCCGCATCGGGATTTCAGGAGGTCATGGGCCATATGTTGCGGTTCATGGATTCTATGACTCAGGCTGGTTTATTTCCAGCAGACCCAGCCACATCTCAGGCGGCAGGGGGAGCACTGACCCCTACCGCTCAGCCTCCAAGGCATGCAGCTTCCGTGTATCAGACCCCGGGCGCACTACCCATGAGCGGAGCTCAGCCAGTTGCATTAGCTATACCTAAGCCCAGACCAGTTGGGGCCGGCGATCCGCAGAGGCTATTGGACAGATGAACTAGGCTACAACCTCCTGTCTTTAGAGGTGAGCGACATGAGGACCCCCAAGACTTAATTGATCGGTACAGGGACAGACTGCACAATATGAGGATATTGGAGTCCCACGATGTGGACTTTACCACCTTTTAGCTGGAGGGCAGGGCCCGTAGATGGTGGCAGTTTTATCTTCTTGGAAGACCAGCAGGTTCTCCTCCCATGACATGGGATCAATCCATACGCCTCTTTTAGGACCGATATATTCCACCCTTTCAAAGGGAAGAGTTGCAATTTCAGTTCGAGCAGCTCCTGCAGGGCCAGATATCCGTGATCGACTATGAGGCGAGATTCTCTGAGTTGTCTCGCCATGCACTTATGATACTTCTGACCGATGCAGAGAGAGTGCGGAGGTTTGTTGCAGGCTTTCACTCTGTTAGCCAGGTCACTATGGCCCGAGAGGTTGAGATGGGGACTTCTTCCGAGCTAGTTATGGAGATAGCTCGGAGGATCGAGGGTGTTTGTTAGCGGAGCCGAAGCAGGCAACGAGGGATAAGTGGTTTTGATATTTCGGAGAGTTTAGTGGTTCCCCGGCTAGGAGCAGGGGTTAGTTCATGAGGGATCAGTCTAGAACGCCCACATATCCTGCACTGTCGCCTCCTCGGGGTGCTCCAGTGTGGCCCTATATCAGTGTCATGCTAGAGAGTTCCTACTGGCCACCAGTTATTCAGGGTTCCTCTAGTGGGTATTCAGGCCTTCAGGGTCAGACTTCCGGTCAGCGTTCTGCTGTTCCGCGTAGTTATTACTAGTGCGGTGATCCTAGCCACATGAAGAGGTTTTGTCCCAAACTTTGGGGCAAGGAAGTACAGCAGGGTCATCAGCCTATTATTATAGCACTAGCTGCCGCACCAGCCGTCCGGCCGCCCTGAGGTGGAGGGCAGGTAGGTAGGGACCGTCCTAGAGATGGAGGTCAGATAGGTGGAGGCTAGTAAGTGGTGCTCCAGTTAGATTCTATGCTTTTCCGGCCAGACCAGATGTAATAGCCTCATATTCCTATTTGATCCAAGGTCTATATATTCATGTGTTTGATCTCTGTTTGCTCATTTCCTGGGTGTTTTTTGTGAGTCCTTAGGTACTCCCGTTTATGTTTCTACACCAGTCGGCAATTATGTTATTGTGGATCGGATCTATTGGTCCTGGATTGTTACTTTCTATGGTTATCAGACCCGAGTGGATCTTCTGTTGCTCGATACGACCGACTTTGAGGTCATCCTAGGCATGGATTAGTTGTCTCACTATCACACCATCCTCGATTGCCATGCAAAGACTGTTACCTTGGCGATGCCAAAGTTGCCTAGATTTGAGTGGAAGGGTTCGTCTATCAGTATATCTAGTTGGATTATCTCCTTTATGAAGGCTTGACATATAATCGAGAAGGGGTGTTTGGTTTACCTAACTTATGTTTGGGACACTACTACAGAGACTCCGGCCATTGATTCAATGCCCGTGGTCTGGGAGTTCTCCGATGTGTTTCCTTCTGATCTTCCAGCCATGCCACCAAATTGTGATATTGATTTTTGTATTGATTTGGCCCCAAGTACCCAGCCTATATCTATTCCACCGTACCGCATGGCTCCTAAAGAGTTGAATGAGTTAAAGGAAAAGCTTGAGGAGTTGCTAGCAAAGGGGTTCGTCAGACCGAGTGTGTTGCCTTGGGGTGCACCAGTGTTATTTGTGAAGAAGCAGGATAGGACTATGCAGATGTGCGTTGATTACCGCTAGTTGAACAAAGTTACCATTAAGAATAAGTACCCGTAGCCATGCATTAATGATTTATTTGACCAGTTGCAGGGTGGGGTGTTCTCTAAGATCGACTTGAGATTAGGGTACCATCAGTTGAAGATTCGGGATTCAGATGTTCTGAAGACTGCTTTCCGGACTAGATATGGCCATTATGAGTTTGTAATGATCTCCTTCGGTTTGACGAACGCCCCAGCGGCGTTTATGGATTTGATGAACCGGGTTTTCAGGCCATATATTGATTCATTGTCATTGTCTTCATTGATGACAGTTTGATGTACTCGCGCAGCATAGAGGAGCATGAGCAGTATTAGAGAGTGATGCTTCAAACATTGTGGGAACAGAAGCTATATACTAAGTTCTCCAAGAGTGAGTTCTGGTTAGATTTTGTGGCATTCTTGGGGCATGTTGTATCAGGTGAGGGTATTAAGGTTGATCCCAAAAAGATCAAGGCAGTTCAAAGTTGGCTTCATCCCACCACAGCGACCGAGATCGTGAGCTTCTTGGGGTTAGCAGGCTATTGTCGCCAGTTTGTGGAGGGATTCTCATCTATTGCAGCACCTTTGTCTAGATTGAACCAGAAGGGTGCTCCATTCTGATGGTCTGATAATTGCGAGGCGAGCTTTCAGAAGCTCAAGGCCGCATTGACTTCAGCATCACTGTTAGTGTTTCCTTCCGGTTCAGGGATGTATATTGTGTATTGCGACGCTTCACGCGTTGGCTTGGGTTGTGTATTCATGTAGGAGAGGCAAGTTATTGCATATGCTTCACGTCAGCTGAAGCCCCACGAGAAGAATTACCCTGTACACTATTTGGAGTTGGCTGCGTTTGTTCATGCTCTCAAGATCTGGAGGCATTATCATTAGGGAGTGTCCTGTGAGGTTTACACCAATCATCGTAGCTTGCAGCACTTTTTCAAGCTAAGGGATCTCAATTTGAGGCAGTGCAGGTGGCTTGAGTTACTAAAAGATAATAATATTACCATCATGTATCGTCCGGGCAAGGCTAATGTAATTGTGGGCAGTTTGGCACTTATATCAGTAGAGGAGAGGCCACTTGTTTTGGACATTCAGTCTTTGGCTAACAGACTTGTGAGATTGGATATTTCAGAGCCCAACAGAGTTCTTGCATGCGTTGTTGCCCAGTCTTCACTATTCGAGTAGATCAAGGCTCGTCAATTTGATGATCCGTACTTGTGGGTTCTCAAAGAGATGGTACTGCAAGGTTATGCCAAGGAAGTTACCATCGGTGAGGATGGTGTTCTGCCACTCTAAGGTCTCCTCTGTGTTCCTAATGTTGATGGCTTGAGGGAGAAGATCCTAGAGGAGGCACATAGTTCTCAGTATTCTATTCATCCAGGTGCTACAAAGATGTATCACGACTTGAGGAAGCATTATTAGTGGTAGTGGATGAAGAAGGAGATATTTGAGTATGTTGTGAGGTGTCTATATTGCCAACAGGTTAAGTATTAGCATCAGAGGCCAGGTGGCTTACTCCAGCAGATGACTATTCTTGAGTGGAAAGGGGAGCGCATTACTATGGACTTCGTAGTTGGGTTGCCGCGGATCTTGCAAAAATTTGATGTCGTTTGGGTCATTGTCGACAGGTTGACCAAGTTAGCACACTTTATTCTGATTGCTACCATATATTCTTCAAAGAGGCTGGCTCAGATTTACATTCAGAAGATTATTCGGTTGCATAGTGTGCATGTTTCCATCATATTAGATAGAGGCCCTCAGTGTACTTCACATTTTTTAAGGGCAGTACAGAGTGAGTGGGAGACCTGGGTAGAGCTCAGCACAACCTTTCATCCGCAGACCGACGGGCAGTCGGAGCGGACAGTTCAGATCTTGGAGGATATGCTCAGAGCATGTGTCATTGACTTCGGAAGGCAGTGGGATCGATTCTTGCCTTTGGCCGAGTTTTCTTACAACAACAGTTATCAGTCCATTATCGATATGGCTTCATTTGAGGCTTTATATGGTCGGCGATGTTGTTCGCCCATCGGATGGTTTGAGCCCGGCAAGGCTAAGTTATACGGTACTGATTTAGTAAGGATGCCTTGGAAAAGGTAAAGTTGATTCAGGAGTGGCTTCGCCAGCTCAGTCCATACAGAAGAGTTGCGGACCAGAAGGCGCGTGATTTTTTATTTATGGTGGGCGAGAAGGCTCTCTTGAAAGTCTCGCTGATGAAGAGAATCATGAGGTTCAGGAAGAAGGCAAGTTCAGCCCAAGGTTTATATGTCCATATGAGGTGTCGAGACGAGTTGGGGAGGTTGCTTATGAGCTTGCTTTGCCTCCTAGTGTATCGGTAGTTCAACCGGTTTTCCACGTGCCCATGCTCTGGAGGTATCATGCCGACAGGTCGCATGGGTTAAACGTCAGCACGGTTCAGTTAGATGAGAGGTCAAAGAAGATTTCTATGGTAAAAGTTCAATGGATGGGCCAACCAGTCGAAGAGGCAACTTGGGAGGCCGAGGAGGACATGTGGAGCAGATATCCACACTTATTCAGCACTCCAAGTATGATTCTAGACCCGTTTGAGGACGGACGTTTGTTTAAGAGGTGGAGAATGTAATGACTTGACCGGTCGTTTTGATTTCTAGATCCTTGTTCCCCTAAATAAGACTTCCCGTATGTGCTTTTACTATTTTATGACTTGAGGGGATGGTTAGTTCGGGATTTGGAAGGTTTCTGGTTGAAATTGGAACATTTGGTTCCTTAAGGTTGGCTAAAAAGGGCTAAGTTTGACTTGAGTCAACATTTTGAGTCAACGACCTCGAAACCGGGATTAACGGTTCCAATAAGTTCATATGATGATTTCAGACTTGGGCGTATGTTCGGATCGGGTTTTGGATGAACCGGGAGTGTTTCGGCGCTTAATATTAGAAGTTGGCACATTGAAGGTTTTAATGTCCTTTAAATTTGGTTTGAAGTAGGATTTGGTGTTATCGAGGTCCAATTGGGATTCCGGGCCCGAGAATAGTTTCGTGTGTGATTTAAGACTTGCACGCAAAATTTAGAGTCATTCCGAGTAGTTTAAGTATGATTCGGTGCGTTCGGAGTAAGTTGGAAGAACTTGAAGTTCATGAGTTGATTCTATTGGTATTGGCATATGATTCTTAGTTTTAATGTTCTAATATGTGTTTCGAGGGTGCGAGCAAGTCCGTTTTATGCTTAGAAACTTGTTGGTATGTTTGGACGAGGTCTCGGGTGCAATCCGGATGATGTACAGATCGAATTAGAACTCAAAAGGGTTGTTCGTGAACTAGATCTGGTGTGCCCCCACCTGCGAGCTTGTTGTGGCCGGGGAAGCGGCTTTGGGGTATTTGTCCAGAGGCCGCAGAAGCGGAGAAGCACGCGCAAAAGCGGCCTCGCTTCTGCTATGACTAGCCCACAGTTGCGCTTGACCGTCCGCAGAAGCTGGAACGTAGAAGCGGTATCCCGTCTGTAGAAGCGGCCATTGCTGGGCCTGGGGAATTTTGCAAAGTGGGACCTTTCTCCGCAAAAGCGGTGCCGCAGATGCGGCCCAGTGACCGAGATGCGGAAGTCCAGGAGGTAGAAGGCTTAATTTATTACTGGACTTGAGCCATTTCTAACCCATTTCTCTCATTGTTTGGGCGATTTTGGAGTTTCTTGAGAGGGGTTTTTACCTAGTAATTTGGAGGTAAGTAGTTTCTATCCAATGTGAGGTAAATACATAGATTATGGGTAGGGTTTAACATGTAAATTTGTGAAAATCATGGGTTTAGATCAATAACCCTAGGTTTTGATAAAAATGGGATTTACCCACGAAAATGGTTATAGGATTGAGTGAAAATTATATATTTGAGTTCGTGAGGTTATGGGAAACAACTTTCTTCGAAAATTTTCGGAATCCGGGCCCATGGGTGAATTTTAAGAATCTTCCAATTTGGGTTGGGTAATTAGTCTAATAGTTAAATTTTGATATTTTGGAACATTTATTGATTTATTTATACAATATTTGACTAGTTGCGGATTTTTGGCACCGAGTTCAGGCTTTAGAGTGAATTTGAGACCGAAAAGGGAGCTTTGAAATGAGGTAAGTCTCTTGTCTAACCTTGTGAGAGGGAACTCATCCCCTAAGGTGTATTTTTGTTATAAATTACTTGTGTGGGGAGCTACGTATGCACTAGGTGACGAGAGTCCGTGCGTAGCTGTATTCCATGTGATGTCCGGTAGTCTTAAATTTACATCATGCTTTGTTTATATATATGTTGATTACGCTTAATAATTGTCTTAAATAGAACCGAGATTAAGGATTTTTAGATTTAAAATCCCGAGTTTAGATTTCTTATGTTTGGGAAGAATTGAATAATTTATAATAACTTTGAGAAATCTATGCTCACTCACGTCGCAAGTATTTTCACGAGCGAGGTAAATTCCTCTACTCTCATGGGAGCGGATCGTACGACGTTGCCATAAATGGTGCATGATAATACTCGGAGCCTAATTAAGCTTGATATTAGTTTATGGCTTGAGCGGTTATAATTATTTAATTGAAAGGAATTGACTTGGAATTTATTATTGGTGAAAGAATTATTGTTCACTGCTTGTTATCGAGTTGTATCTATTATTTACAAAATTCATGCTTATTTAAATTCCTTTATGTTATTGTTATCCCCTAGTAGGTGTCGATGTCGACCCCTCGTCACTACTTCTTAGAAGTTAGACTTGATACTTACTGGGTACATGTTGTTTATGTACTCACGCTGCACTTCTGCACTAATCGTGCAGGTTCTGAAGCAGGTGCATCTAGTAGTTATCCCCGCGCACACCCATGATACTTCGAGACTTCGTGGTGAGCTGCTTCTGCAGCACCTGGAGTTTCTCTTTCTTTTATATTCTGTCTACTCAATTAATACAATAGCTTAGTGTTTTGTATATTCTATTAGTTGCTCAACACTTGTGACACCCGGTCTTTGAAAATTTGCTAGTAGACACTTGATGATTTTTGAGTAATTATTTCACCACACTTGTGCTTATAATTGTATACACTTTATTTTATTAAATTTCTCAGCTTGTACTTATTTAATAATTAAAAATCAACTATTTCTATATTGGAAAAGGAATAAACACATGGTTAGTGCACTGTTGGCTTGCCTAGCGGCGACGTTGGGCGCCATCACGGCCTGTAGGGAAATTGGGTTGTGACATTTAATTATAGGGACCGCAGTTAGGTTTCTATGGCCGCAGAAGTGTGTTCGCACTGTCTTTCAGAGACTTCTCTCTGAGATTCTGATGCCTCAGTACTAAAGTGCGACCGCACTTGGAATTCGCCGGACCGCACTTTCACTTTGCAGACCGCAGTTGGGATTCTTTGGATTGCACTTGCACCCTACCCACTACATGTTTGATAATGAACTCACCCCTACTTTTACGTTTTCCCCTACCACTATTGTGACTTATAACTACCTTGTACTTTATGTCAATGACTTGTATAACCACAGACAACACTCCTTGTGTGTCAACAAACAATGCTACGATCAAGAGGAAAGGCGGAGATATCAAAAGGCCAGGGTGACTAAGGAAAAAGCAGAGGTATTAGTTCCTTGCCACCTAGTGTACAAAAAATGATTGCTAAGTAGAAAACAGTCGAGCGAGGGAGAGGAAGAAGCTTATCAGACTCTGATTCATATGTCCTATCTAGGGAGGCCTCTAAAGGCAACTCATTGTCTCAGTATGAAAAGCACAATTAGGATCAATCCTAACCACAGGAGCAATCTAAGCCTTGAGCTGAGCCTTCCATATTTCATGACACATCCCAAAGCACATCCAACACTAGCCATGAGTCCAATGCATCCGTACATGACTCTGATTCCGATGATGCCCTCAACGACGGGAAAGGGGGAAAGGTTGCAAAGGATGGGAAAGAGAGGACCAAGAAAAATGTGGTCTGGGAAGACAGATTCTTGAGCTACAATGCCTTTGTTGACTTCAATAAGGGATGGCAAGAAAGGTTCCTAACTCATGAGCAAGAATTCCTCACAGAAGATCTAGACAAGTACAATCCGGCTTTTAGAGCAGTTTACTAAAAGAAAATGCTGGATGCAGTTCACTGAAGAGCTGGTTAATGTTAAAGAGTATCTTGTCCGGGAGTTATGCCAACACAATTGACATTGTCAAAGGGACCAAGGTTACCAAAGTACATAACCTCAAGGTTAAATTTGATCAAATAACATTGAATGCATATCTAGGACTTAAGGATGTTGAGCCAAAGAAGTACCTGGCCAACCTAGCTGAGAAAAAAGAAGTCCGACCGTGGCTTAATGAGATTCACTAAGGCTGCAATGACCTGACCGGTTGTTTTGAGCATTTGCATTCCATTATGACATTTGAAGTCTTGAGTAGCTTCATATGATGTATTATGACTTGTGTGTATCATCGGTTTTGGTTTTTCGGTGATTCGGAATTGATTTGGAAGAATTATTCTCAACTAGGAAGCTTTACGTTGGAAGAGTTGATCAAGTTTGACTTTTTAAGTATTTTACCTCGTATCGGTGTTTTGATATTTCCGTTATGTCTGGATGGTGATCTTGGACATGGGTGTATGCCCGGATTTCCATTTGAATATTTCTCGATGGTTTCAGCACTAACTGGCGAAAGTTGGCAATTTGAAGGTTTGGAATGTTCACAAATTTGATCGGGAGTTAACTTTGATGATATCGAGTCTAGTTTGTAGTTTAGCGAATTGGAATAGCTTTGTAATGTCTTTTAGGACTTGTGTGCAACATTTGAGTTCATTCCGAGTTGAGATGATAAGGTTCGGTACGAGTTTTGGAAGTTGAAAGATTCAAAGTTCATAAAGTTTGATTTGAGGTGCGATTCGTGGTTTTGATGTTGCTATGTGTGATTTGAGGCCTCGAGTAGATCCCTGTTATGTTACGGGACTTGTTAGTGCGTTCAGACAGGGTACTGAGGGGCTCGGGTGAGTTTCGGACATGGTTCAGATCATTTTCGGTTATATTGGCAGTTCTGATGTTTGTACTTCGCACCTGCGAATATCTGGCCGCATGTGTGGACGCGCTAATGTGATGGATTTCTCGCTTCTGCGAAGAAGAGGTGTTGTGGTGAGTCCTTCTCTTGCGGAGGTATAAGCGCAGATGCGCAAGCGCTTCTAGGGGGTCTTGATCGCTTCTGCGAGAATGGGTGCGAGGTGGGTGTCCACTCCTGCGATGGCTCTGGTGCTTCTTAGGAGTCACAGGTGCGGAAGATGCTCCGCAGGTGCGGTCTTGGTCCTTTAAGTTGTAGTCGCTGATGCGACATGTTGGCTGACAAATGCGAAGCCGCAGGTGCGGCATTTTTTTCCGCAAATGCGAAAAGGTCATGGTAGAAGCATATATTTCGAGGGTTTGTTGTTTACGTCTTGAGGTCGGGAGCTCGGATTAAGACGATTTTTGAGGCGATTTTCACCACATGGGTTGGGTTAAGTGTTCTGTACTCGGTTTTGATTATATTTCATGAACCTATCTTCGTTTTAGGCATTAGGATTATGAATTTCAAAGAGAAATTTAGGGGTTTTATCTAAAATTTCATAAAGTGAATTTTTGAGGTTTGAACATCAATTCGGAGTCGGATTTGAGTGTAACTTGTATGGTTGGACTCATAATAGAATGGATTATCGGATTTTGTGAGTTTGGTTGGGTTCAGAGGTGCGGGCCCAGGTTTGACTTTTTTGTTGACTTTGTGCTTTTGATTAAAGATTCCACCTTTATCGATTGGGTTTGTTTCCTTTGGCATTATTTGATGTTCTTGAGTTGCTTTTGGCTAGATTTGAGTTGTTCAGAGGTCGGTATGAGCAGGATGGCATTTCTAGAGTATTGTTTAGCTTGCTCTGTATTGGATTCGACTTGTTCAAGGTAAGTAACACTTCTAAACATGGTGCTGAGGGAATGAATTCCCAAACTACATGTTATGTGGTTGGTGTTGGGTGACGCACATGCTAGGTGACGGGCGTGTGGGCGTGCACCGTAGTAATTGTGACTCGGTTGATTCCGTGGATATGTGTAGTTATCTAATCTAGTTAATATTCATGAATTCTCCATGTGATAGAGTAATTGAGTTGTGATTCATGTTAGAAATCATGTTTAGGCTGTATGTTGGTATTGTTGGGACCCGCAAAGGACGTTTTTGTTGTTGCGTTATGTGCTTAAATTGCAGTTATGTACTCAGTCGCATTCATCATTTGCATATCATATATCAGTCTCTGTTATCATTTATTGTTACATCGTGTATCATTGTTTGTGGTTGATTGACATGAGTTTTGTGAGCCTGAGAGACTGGAGAGATTGATGACTAAGTGAGGTCGAGGGCCTGATTGTGAGTGATATTTATAGGATCGGGCTCCACGCCATAGAAGGCTTTATTGATTCATGATAGGATTGGACTGCACGCTGCAGCATGCCATGATTGGCCTATATTAGTGCTTGGGCAGGATCCATCCTCCGGAGACTGACATACCAGCAGTGAGCGCATGTACTGAGTGCCGAGTGTAGAGTGCCGGTGCTGAGTGCGGGTGTCGAGTACGAGTGTTGAGTGCGAGTGTCGAGTGATTGAGAGTGTTGATTGATTGGGTGGTACTGAGTGATTAAGAGTGTTGAGTGATTGGGAGGTGCTGAGTGAGTGAGCGTGCTGAATTAAGTTGATTACCCCAAGAGCATGAGCAAATAAGTCTCTCACTGTGATGCATTATGTTTGACATGCATACTTGACATGTATGCATAGTGATGCATTTCCTCATGCTATACAATTTTGTGACATTTATTGTCACGACCCAAGCCGGAGGGCCGCGACTGGCACCGGACCCTACTCAACGGGCATCAGCGTACCCTTCATCTAACTTTCCTTATTATCTATAAGGCTTGTCATATGCATATAATCTCGAACAATAATTATAATGAACCGAGACGTCATGCCATGATACGAACATACTTATATACATAATATGGCCCATAAGGCTGCAATGCAAAACCATAAAATAAAATATATACGTTTGCCGACAAGGCAATTCAACTGTACATAAGCCAACCAATTACTTGTCTATACATAAATTGACACTTGTCTATGAGCCTCTACAAAAACGTACATAATGCAACATACATCGGAACAGGGCCCCGACGTGCCCATAATTCCTACAACAAAATGCATACCAAGACTGTGGCAAGTCCGAAGGATGGATCTCGCCAATATCTGCTGAACTGGGTAGCCTACTGTGGTGGGGAAGCCTCGTCTA
>MCJB01016182.1:4714-50443 GCA_002018475.1 Nicotiana obtusifolia
GGGGGGGGGGGATCTCCCGAGTAAACGCTTTGTAGTTCCAAAGTAAATATGCAAGATGGGGGGATCTCCCGAGTAAATGCCTCGTAGTCCCAAAGTAAATATGCAAGACAGGGGGATCTCCCGAGGTACCGCCTCATAGACCCAAATTAAATATGTAAGACAGGGGGATCTCCCAAGGAACCGCCTCGTATTCCCAAAGTAAATATGCAGAAAATAACCAAAGGAACAACGAATTTACAGCAAGAAATCTTACAGTTAAAGATTTAATTTAAATCAAGGGAAACAAGTAAGTCAACTAAGCATGCTGCACAAATTGCAAGTAAGAGTTAAGACACATAGACATGCGATACTAAGCTAAACATGATCACTACATATGCTAAGGCAACTCAATTAAGGAATTTAAAAGAAGACAACTCAGTAAGAATGGGAATTTCCACATTTAGCCTGTGTACGCACTCGTCACCTCGCATACACGGGACTCACATATCACAAATTGTTACAACAATACCAAATCCTAATGGGATTTCCCCCACGCAAGTTTAGAAAAGTCATTTACCTCAAACCTCGCTCAATCAATCGATAAGGATGCCTTTCCCTTGATTTTTCAACTCCGAATGGCCCAAATCTAGCCAAAAACAATTACATATCATGAATACAACTACAAGAAACTAATTTAAATCATAAATCTATGACTTAAGCAAAGAATCGAAAAATCGCACCAAAAAGTCAATTGGAGCCCACGTCTCGGAATCGGGAAAAAGTCACAAAATACGAACACCCATTTGATATCGAGTTTATCCACACCAAAATTACCAAAATTCGACACCAAGTCACAGCCCCAGATTCCCAAATTTAACTCTCCAAATCCCTAGCCTCCAACTCCCAAATACCACCTTAAACACACACAATTTAGGAGGGAAAATCAATGGGGAAACAGGGTTATTGATAAAAAATAAATACAAGAGACTTACCTCAAGAAATCACTCGAAAATGCTCTCAAAAATCGCCAAGACCCGATCTCAAAATGTCCAAAATGATAAAAATCCCGAACCCTTGAATTAATAGGGTCTGCCTAGTGTTTTCGCTTCTGCAGATCACTTGACCGCATTTGCGGTCCCGCTTTTGAAGAAAAAGCACCGCTTCTGCGATTTTGCCTAAGCTGCCTTACCTTCGCTTCTGTGATCTCCTATCCACTTCTGCGGACACGCTTCTACCAGAAGCAGTCCGCTTCTGTGGCTCCAGCGCACTTGCGACCTCCTTGTCCGCATCTGCGGTATCGTATATGCGGAATTTTTCTTACATCTGCGACTTCTGCCCGCATTGCTCCAGCCCACTTCTGCGGTCAATGTGCCGCTTTTGTGGGTGATGTTAGGCTATAATCTAAGGTTTTAGTTGCTTATCGCACTCTAATTTAATGCACTTTAATTGAGTTTGAGCCCTAATCGCTAGTGTTTTGCACTAATTATATGTTTTATGCCTTATTGTATGATTCCGAGATATGTAGATGTTATGGGATGAATTCATGCTATTTTGGAGCTTTGAAGTCTGAGTAAAAGCCCATAGATTAAGTTGGAATCGAGTTTGGGTATCAACGGACACTAGTGCATTCAAAAAGAGAAACGAACAACCGAGTTGGACGTTACCCAGGTGCGCGACCGCGCACTGGGCGCACATGTGAGGCAGAACAATTTGCATAATGCGCGAACACCCTCCCAGGTGCGCAGCCGCACACGTCTTATCCGAGAAATGTCCTATTTCGTGAAGGAGAAGGTGTATTTGTTTGGGCCTGACCTTACTTGGTATATATACATGGAAGAACGGTATTTTGAGGACTTTTGACATAAATAAAACCTAAAGAGGCTAAGGAGAAGTGGGAGAAGCAAGAACACAAGGATTCACCATTTAATCCGCACTCAAGACAAGGGTTTAGATTATTTATGTTTTCCTTTAACTTAAACTAAATTGTGAAGAATTTCTCCATATCTATTGAGTAATTCTTCTTTAGGGATTGATGGATTCGATGTTTAGAGAATTGTTTGTGAATTTGAACTCTAGTTTATGTATTGAATCGTTTTGGGTGTTTTAATTATTGCATCTATATTTATTAGTTAATGTAACCGAAAGAGGCTTAACTTTTGATGTTTTTGCATTATCTTGTTGGGTGGATTCATTGATTCTTCTTAGTAATCGAAAGAGGCTAGTTGAATTATTGTTTAGACCTAGTTAGGAGAATAATCGAAAGAGGTTCTCCTGAGGATCAATCCACTACAAATTCGTGCATATTTTCACCGAGCTTAACTTAGTTTATACTGTGAGATTGAGACTTAATCGAGAAAGGAGTGTCTACTGAATGTTTGAACTATAATTGAGTGAATTAGAGAGACTCACTTAAACCTTAGAAGTGAATCAACTAGAGTTAATTCCCAAACAAGTATCTTGCACCTATCCAATCAACCCCTGTTACCTCCCATTGATATCTTCTTTGCTTAATCTTGTTGCGGTTGTCATTAGCCAATAAGTTAAACTGTTAGTTAATTTTAGTTTTAATTCACACAAATCTAAATTATTGATCATCTTGGATAGCAATTAAACTATAAGCTACAAGAACACTATTTAAATCCAATCCCTATGGATACGATATTTTCTATATTATATTCGACTAGCGAGCCTAAGTTCATACGCCGATTTTGTGCTCGTCAAATTTTGGCGTCGTTGCCGGAGATTGGCAATCAATAGTGTTGGAAATTGTTTGTTGTGCTAATTCATGAATCCTTTTTCTTTTTATTTTATTTTTCTCTTTTTACGTTTGGTGTTCCTTGATTGTGTGTAGGCTACAAGTTAGATTTGTGCATGACTCGATCCTCTAGGAAAGAAGTGCTACCTTACAAACCAGAAATTAAGAAGCAACTGCGACAGCCGAGGAAGGAAATAAATCCTCCCAAGAATACAAAGAAGGTTGGGCAATCCTCAACCCAAGAAGTTATGGCGGAGACGAGGATAATGTTGATTTGGCTGCAAGAGAGGCAACCCAGCAAAGAGAAAAAGCTGCAAAAGATGCTGAGGAGACAACTCTTCCAAATGCACAACTTGTCTATGAAGAGGAGAGGGCTCGGAGAATTGTTCATAATCAACCGTTGGGTACAGACTAAAATGGAAATATAGCTCCCCGTGCTGGGAGACCACTTGGTGATTATGCTAGACCGGTCTACAACTAAGGCTTATCAAGTGTGAGACCGCCTCCAGTTGCAGATAACAATTTTGAGCTGAAGCAAGGATTGCTTCAAACCCTTCAAAATAGCTGTGTTTTCAGAGGAAAGATGAACGAAGATCCAAACAATCATTTGATGGACTTCGAGGAGATTATGAATACATTTCAATACAATGGTGTGTCATAAGATGCAGTTTATTTAAGGGCATTCCCCTTCACACTCAAAGATGATGCAAAGCACTGGCTTCGAAGCTTGCCTAATGGATCGATTAGAACATGGGATGAGATGACCAGAAAATTTCTTGACAAATATTTCTCATCAGCTAAGACGGGCAAGTTTAGAAGGGAAATTTATCTTTTGTCAGAACGAGACTGAAACTGTGTTTGAAGCTTGGGAGAGATTCAAAGAGATAGTGCGTAAATGTCAACATAGCGGAATCAAACTCTAGATGCAACTCAAGGATTTTTGGGATGGATTAACACCAGCCTCAGGTAGAACATTGAGTACTGCAGCAAGAGGCCCATTGGTGAAGAAGACTCTAGAGGAGATAGTCACAATTCTAGACAAATTATCTGAAGATGCAAATCAGTGGCCCTCTAAGATTGCTGAGAGAAGAAGATCAACTAGTGTTCACCAAGTTGATGCTAACACATCTGTGCAGGTACAGCTTGATGCCATGGCAAAGGAAAGGAAGCTAACCTTAGCTTCAATACATNAATGATAAGAAAGAACTTAGGTCTTATGTGATTGGATGTTTATGAGTGCTTGTATGTGATTGAATGTGTATGATCACACCTAAGGAACGAATGATTGAATGGTAACGAATGTGTTAAGCCCGTAAGTAAGGGCCATATATGATATGAATGAATGTATGAATTATCTATGTGCGTGCTTAGTTTGTATACGATGACCGAGCTAGATAAAGCCGGGTACGATCCCAAAGAGGCCTATATGATTGTGACCGAGCTTGATATAGCCGGGTATGAGCCCAAAGAGGCACACACGATTATGACCGAGCTTGATATGGCCGGGTATGAGCCCAAAGAGGCACACATGACTACGACCGAGCTTGGTATGGCCGGGTATGAGCCCTAAGAGGCATGCATTATTGAAACCGAGCTTGATATGGCCGGGTAAGGTTATGATTGTAGTTATGAATATGGTTATGATTTTAGTTATGTTATAATTATGAGCCCGAGGAGGCATATGTGTGTGTGATTGTATGTAACAACGATGATGGTAATGATGATTGTGATTGTGAGCCCATGGAGACATAATTATTGGTTGTGGTCCTATAAGGACGTTTGTGCGATGATTGTACAAATGAAAGAATATATGATGAATGTATTTGAACGATATACTTAGAAGTAAGAAGCCCACAGTAAAGCGGGTGTAAACTAAAGAGACGAATACCTAATGCATTTGATATAATGAACACGTGAGAATGAAGTATGTCTTAATTCTCTGAAATGAGTTCCATAACGGGTATGTTAAGAGTATGCTGCCCACAGAGGTAAATCCCCAATATTATGAGTTGTATACTTCTATTATGTTGCTATGTTCTTGCTTTCAGTTTTGTATTCCTGTCTTACATACTCAGTACATATTTCGTACTGACGTCCTTTGTTTGTGGACGCTGCATATCGTGCTGCAGGTCCAAATAGATTGACAGGTGAAGCTCCTCCACAGTAGGCTACCATACCAGTCCAGCAGGAATAGCAAGGTTCATCTTTCAGACTTGCTATACTTGGGTATGCTTTTGTACATATATATTTTGGGCATGTCGGGGTCCTGTTCCGACTAAGTGTTTTGTAAAAACTCCATAGAGGCTCATTAGACAGTTGTCAGTATGTATGTAATTTATGGTCGGGCTATGTAAAGTTAAACTGCCGTGTCGGCAAGGTATTTATTATGTTGCATGGTTTTGCGTAGTATTCCAAATGTTGGATTGTGTGCACGTGTGTGCTGTTGATATGGTATACAGTTGTGATAGCCATTATGTTACTGTTAACAGGGTTCAGATGTCATGTGCCGTTTAGGCCAATGTGAGACACCTTATAGGGTAGTCATGCACAGGGTTCGCCGGTACTCTACAAGTAGGGTCCGGTGCCCGGTCGCGGGCCCCCGAGGTTGGGTCGCGACATTTTAGACCTAAGGAGGCTAAAGAGATGGGGGAGAAGCAAGAGTACAAGGATTTCATTCTTCAATCCTCACTCAAGGCAAGGGTTTGGATTATTTTATGTTTTCCTTTAACTAAAACTTATTTGTAATGAATTTCTCCATATCTGTGGAGTAATTCTTCTTTAGGGATTGATGGATTTGGTGTTTTGAAAATTATTTGTGGATATTAACTCTAGTTTTATGTATTGAATCATTTTGGGTGTTTTTAATTGTTGCAAATACATTCACTAGTTAATGTAATCGAAAGATGCTTAACTTGTGATGTTTTTTATTATCTTGTTGGTTGAATTCATTGATTCTTATTAGTAATTGAAAAAGGCTAGTTGAATTAATGCTTAGGCCTAGTTAGAAGGATAATCGACAGAGATTCTCATAAGGACCAATCCACTACGAATTCGTGCATATCTTCACCGAGCTTAACTTAGTTCATATTGTGAGTTGAGACTTAATCGAGAGAGGAGTTTCTACTGAATATTTGAACTATAATTGAGTGAATTTGAGAGACTTACTTGAATCTTAGAAGTGAATCAACTAGAGTTAATTTCCAAACAAGTATCTTGCACTTATCTAATCAACCCCTATTTTCTCCCTTTGATATCTTCTTTGCTTAATCTTGTTGCAATTGTCATTAACCAATAGTTTAGACTTTTAGTTAATTTTAGTTTTAAATCACACAAATCTAAATTGTTGATCATCTTGGATAGAAATTAAACTAGAAGCTACGAAAATACTGTTTAAATCCAATCCCTGTGGATATGATATTTTTTTATACTATATTCGACTAGCGAGCCTAAGTTTATACGCCGGTTTTATGCTCGTCAATTTTGGCGCCATTACCGGGGATTGACATTTAATAGTGTTGGAAATAGTTTGTAGTGCTAATTCAGGAATTTTTCTTTTTATTTTATTTTTCTCTTTTTACGCTTGGTGTTCCTTGATTGTGCGCGGGCTATAGTTTAGATTAGTGCATGATTCGATCCTCTGGGAAAGAAGTACTACCTTACGAACTAGAAATTGTGAAGCAACTGCGACAGCTAAGGAAGGAAATAAATCTCCACGAAAGTGCAGAGAAGGTTGGGCAATCCTCAGCCAAAGAAGTTATGGCGGGAGACGAGGATAGTGTTGATTTGGCTGCAAGAGAGGCAGCGCAGCGAAGAGATAAAGCTGCAAGAGATGCTGAGGAGACAGATCTTCGAAATGCACAATTTGTCTATGAAAAGGAGAGGGCTCGAAGAATTTCTCATAATCGACCTATGAGTGCAGACCAAATCGGAAATATAGCTCCCGGTGCTGGGAGATCACTTGGTGACCGGTCTACAATCAAGTTATCAAGTGTGCGACCACCTCCAGTTGCAGCTAATAATTTTGAGCTGAACCAAGGGTTGCTCCAAACTCTTCAAAAAAGTTGTGTCTTCAGAGGAAAGATGAACGAAGATCCAAATAATCATCTAATGGACTTCGAGGAGATTATGAACACCTTTCAGTACAATGGTGTATCAAAAGATGCAGTTTACTTAAGGGCATTCCCCTTCACACTTAAAGACGATACAAAGCACTGGCTTCGAAGCTTGCCTAATGGATCGATTAGAACATGGGATGAGATGACCAGAAAATTTCTTGACAAATATTTCTCATCAGCTAAGACGGGCAAGTTTAGAAGGGAAATTTATCTTTTGTCAGAACGAGACTGAAACTGTGTTTGAAGCTTGGGAGAGATTCAAAGAGATAGTGCGTAAATGTCAACATAGCGGAATCAAACTCTAGATGCAACTCAAGGATTTTTGGGATGGATTAACACCAGCCTCAGGTAGAACATTGAGTACTGCAGCAAGAGGCCCATTGGTGAAGAAGACTCTAGAGGAGATAGTCACAATTCTAGACAAATTATCTGAAGATGCAAATCAGTGGCCCTCTAAGATTGCTGAGAGAAGAAGATCAACTAGTGTTCACCAAGTTGATGCTAACACATCTGTGCAGGTACAGCTTGATGCCATGGCAAAGGAAAGGAAGCTAACCTTAGCTTCAATACATAGTGAGCCCTATGGAGCGTGCGATATATATGGAAGATGACACCCTACTCATGAGTGTCAAGCCTCAATCGAGGAAGTTAATGTCGTTAGGAATTATAACTTCTATGCAATAGGTCAGAAGCACCCCGGTTTTTCATGGAGTTGACCTGGGGGTACTGCAAAAGCATGGCAACAAAACAATCCCACATTTCAAGAAGCTCCTGGTTTTGTGAATCAGCCGAGGCCGCAGTTTCAACCTCAACATTCCACTCAGCCTGGGCTAGAAGATTTAATGAAGTCCTTTATTGTCAAAATAGATGGGAGGTTAGATGCTCATGGGTCGCTATCAAGGAATTTGGCATTGGTTTGAGGAATCTAGAGAAGGAAGTGGGACAAATTGCAACTGTATTGTCTGAAAGAATATCAGGTACTCTACCAGCTGACACTGAAAGAAACCCCAAAGAAATGGTAAATGCTGTGACCTTGAGAAGCGAGCTAGTGTTAAAAGATCCTGTTCCGGTCCAAAAAGAGAATGTGCTTGGAAAAGAAAGTGGGGAGCAGCTGAAAAATAAAGTTGATAAGAAGAAGAAAGGAAAGAAGGGATCTGAGAAAAAGAAGAAGGAAGAAACTTCAAGAAGGGAGGAATCTAATGAGAGTGAGCATATGCCTGCTCTACCCTTTCCCCAAAAGTTGTATAGAGAAAAGCTGGACAATCAGTTTGAGAGGTTTTTAGATACGTTGAGACAAGTTAATGTAAACTTGCCATTTACAGAGGTTCTCTCACAAGTGCCAGCTTATGCAAAATACATGAAGGAAATCCTTACAAAGAAATGGAAGCTCGAGGAGACATCAGTGGTCAAGCTCACCGACCAGTGCAAGGGAATCTTGCAAAACAAACTCGCACAAAAGTGTGGAGATCCAGGGAGTTTTATTATACCTTGCTCGTTAGGCACTTTTAATTTTGATAAATCTTTATGTGATTCTGGTGCCTCAATTAATTTAATGTCTTTGTCTATTTACAGGAAGCTGGAGCATGAGATCTGAGTTGAAGACAGGAGGGGATAGTTGAAGATGTCTTAGTTGAGAGATAAGGTCTGCACCAATTTACTCTGAGAGTTTGTTTCTCCTGTAGATTTCATTGTGGTAAAGATGAAGGAGAACAAAGAGGTATCCTTAATCTTAGGAAGGCCATTCTTAGCAACGGCCAAAGAAATATTAGACATACATGATAGAAAGCTCAAGCTTAGAATGGGTGAGGAGACAGTGACTTTTGAGATGAATGTATAGATGGGGGTGAGAAAGGAGAATCCAGCTGCAAGTGTAGAATGGAGAGTGAAAGGCATGAAATATAAGGCTCCAGTGACTGAGAAAGACAAGTGTGGGGTGTACCCCAAGAAGGCTGAGAAGAAGCTATCTGCATGGATGTGTGCACTAGTTCGGGCGAGAAGAATGGAGCCCGACTTTGACTCAGACGCGGACTAAAGATTCAGGGAAGTCTCCTCTACCTTATACTTTTTAAATGTGTTTCATGGGAACATGCCACAACTTAAATGATAGGAAAAAAATTTTGAAAAAGCATAAAAAATTTCGTTTTTTTCCGACGATGGATATCATATCGATAGGTTTCTTGAGGGATAAATTCGAAAGAAAAAAAGACAAAAAGATTTTATATTGTTAGATAGTGTTTTAATTACCCCTTGGTTTTTATTTGTGTCGCGGTTCTTTTCCAAGGGTTTTGTTTGAACTGGGTGTAGTTAGTCTTTATTTTTGTTAGAAGTAGGAAACCTTGTGCTATGATTTGAAATGTAATCGATGTCCCTTGACTTTATTATGCCTTGATAATAGTGAATACTTTAGTTGTGACGCTTAGGCTCAATTTTTGACTCTTGCATAAGTACCTTAAACTGCATGATCTTAACCTTACTTAACTGCTTTGACTAGAGTGTCTTGTTGATCCAATCTTGAGTGAGTTATGTGCCATGTATGTGTGAGGTTTTGTGTTATTGTGTTGCATTACATTTGATGTCTAGAACTTATCTCGTGTGTTTGCAAATCGAAATAGTAGTTTTGTTCAGTCTTGGAAGTGATATAGGCATTTCTTTATTGAGCCAGTTATATCCTTTTACCTACCTAATAGTTATGTATCTTAGTTAACCCCGTTGAGCCTGTAATCTTGTTTCTTTGGCAGCCACATTACAAGCCTTACCCATTTGTTTGAATTGACCATCTATTTTAACCATTTACCTTTCATAAGCACTTGAATTTGCATGAACTTTGTAAAATTTGAAGTGTGGGATGGTTGGTTTTGCTTTTAAGTGGAACCATTGAATTAGGAGAAAGGTGCACTGTGTTGAAAAAAGTAAGAGCCAGTTGAACTGAAAAAAGAAAAAGAAAAAGAAAGTTAATTGTATGATTGTGTGAAATATTCAATATTAGTGGTAACTCTTGATGTAATTGTGCTTAAAGAAGTTAGGAGTTAATGTATATTGATGTGATGGTGGAGTTATGGTTGGACATAAGTGTGGGGTTTTGAAAAAATAAAATGCATGTGTTAAAGTGCTTAGGGAGGTGTAGTCACTCTTATATCTAAATGTATCCTACCCGTCCCACAACCAACATTACAATCAATTAAAGTCCTACTTGATCCTTAACTGAATGAGCTCAAATTAGTAGAGTAGTACACTACGAGCAAGCCTATGGTGCATCTTTTGTGGCATATGAATGTTGTTTCTAAGATGAGTGAATTCTTTCTATCTTGAGTTCCTAATTGTTCTTAATTTATATTGTGTGTGGAACTACTCTATATTGTTGTGTGAGGGCACTTGATTCATGAAGAAAAGTTAATGTCGTTGACCTCTATGTTGGAGTAAGTGAGCAGGTTATAAATAATGCTTGGTACTTGTGAGTCAAATCTTGAGGTGAAGATGTTACACTATTGTCCTTAACTATTTTAAATATTCTTGGTATGATGAGTTATGAGAGTTGTGTAATGAGGTCTTGTTTATATAAAGTGTAGATTGATTGCTCGAGGACGAGCAATGGTTTAAGTGTGGTGTGTTGATGGTAGGCTATAATCTCAGGTTTTAGTTGCTTATCACACTCTAATTTAATGCAGTTTAATTGAGTTTGAGCCTTAATCGCTAGCGTTTTGCACTAATTATATGTTTTATGCCTTGTAGGAGTGATTCCGAGCTATGTATATGTTATGGGATGAATTCTCGCTATTTTGGAGCTTTGAAGTCTGAGTAAAAGCCCAAGTATTAAGTTGGAATCGAGTTCGGGGATCAATGGACACTAATGCATTCAAAAAGAGAAACGAAGAATCGAGCCGGACGTGACCCAAGTGCGCGACCGCGCACTGGGCGCACGTGTGATGTAGAACACTATGCAAAATGAGTGGCCTAATGCGCGAACACCCTCCCAGGTGCGCGGCCGCGCACGTCCTGTTCGAGAAAAGTCCTATTTCGTGAAGGAGAAAGTGTATTTTTTTGGGCCCCACCCTACTTGGTATATATACATGAGAAAATGGTAATTTGTGGAATTTTGATATAATTTAGGCATAAGGAGGCTAAGGAGAAGTGGGAGAAGCAAGAGCACATGGATTCACCATTCAATCCTCACTCAAGACAAGGGTTTGGATTGTTTATGTTTTCCTTTAACTTAAACTTAATTTTGAAGAATTTCTCCATATCTATAGAGTAATTATTCTTTTGGGATTGATGGATTCGGTGTTTTGAGAATTATTTGTGGATGTTAACTCTAGTTTATGTATTGAATCGTTTTCGGTGTTTTAATAATTGCATCTATATTCACTAGTTAATGTAATCGAAAGAGGCTTAACTTGTGATGTTTTGCGTTATCTTGTTGGGTGGATTCGTTGATTCTTCTTAGTAATTGAAAAAGGCTAGTTGAATTATTGTTTAGACCTAGTTAGGAGAATAATCAAAAGAAGTTCTCCTGAGGATCAATCCACTACGAATTCTTGCATATTTTCACCGAGCTTAACGTAGTTTATATTGTGAGATTGAGATATAATCGAGAGAGGAGTTTCTACTGAACGTTTGAACTATAATTGAGTGAATTCGAGAAACTCATTTGAACCTTAGAAGTGAATCAACCAGAGTTAATTTCCAAAAAAGTATCTTTCACCTATCCAATCAACCCCTATTTCCTCCAATTGATATCTTCTTTGCTTAATCTTATTGCGATTGTCATTAGCCAATAAGTTAAACTATTAGTAAATATAGTTTTAATTCACACAAATCTAAATTGTTGATCATCTTGGATAGCAATTAAACAAGAAGCTATGAAAATACTATTTAAATCCATTCCCTGTGGATACGATATTTTCCATACTATATTAGACTAGCGAGCCTAAGTTCATACACCGGTTTTGCGCTCGTCAGCGGGCTCGCACCTGCGGTCAATCTTGCATAGGTGCAATTATACCAGAGCTGGTGCCTTCAGCCATTCTCACAAGTCCAAATTTGCTCTATCAACCATGCGTAATCCATCTGAGGCCTCCGGGACCTCAACCAAACTTACTAACAAGTCCTAAAACGTCATACAGACTTAGTCGAGCCTTTAGATCACATCAAATAACTATAAAAATACGAATTGCACATCGATTCAAGCCTAATGAACTTTAAAACTTCCAACTTTCACATTCGACGCCGAAACCTATGAAATCAAGTCCGATTGACCCTAAATTTTGCACACAAGTCACAATTGACATTACGGACCTACTCCAACTTCCAGAATTGGAATCCGACCCCGATATCAAAACAACCACTCCCCGTCAACCATCCCAAAAATCATCCAACTTTCCAACTTTCACCAATTGACGCTAAAATGACCTACGAACCTCCAATTCTACATTCGAACACACTCCTAAGACCAAAATCACCCTTCGGAGCTATAGGAACCATCAAAACTCCATTACGGAGTCGACTTCACACAATTTAAACTACGATTGATTCCTGCGACTTAAACTTCTATTTTAGGGAATATGTGTCCCATTTCATTTTGAAACCAAAAATAAATCCTCCCAGCAAGTTACGTAACCACAAAATAAAATAGAGGGAGCAATAATTAGGGGTTCGGGGTTATTTCTCTCAAAATGACCGGTCGGGTCGTTACGTCCTCTCCCTCTTAAAACAAACGTTTGTCCTCGAATAAGTATAGAGGCATACCTGAAGTGGTGAAAAGATGAGGATAACGGCTGCGCATATCATGCTTGGTCTCCCAAGTCGCCTCCTCGACCGAATGACATCTCCATTGCACCTTCACTGATGCGATGTTCTTCGACCTCAAATTTCGGACCTGCCTGTCCAAAATATCCACCGGCTCCTCAACATAGGATAGATCCTTGTCCAACTGGACTGAGCTAAAGTCTAACACATAAGACGGATCGCCGTGATACTCCCGGAGCATGGAAACAAGGAATACTGGATGAACTGCAGAGAGACTAGGTGGAAGTGCAAGTCTGTAAGCCACCCCTCCAACCCTCTCAAGAATCTCAAAAGGCCCGATATACCTAGGTTTCAACTTTCCCTTCTTTCCGAACCTCATAGCACCCTTCATGGGCGAACTTCGGAGCAAGACCCGCTCCCTAACCATGAATGCAACATCGCGAAGCTTCCGATCCGCATAACTCTTCTGCCTGGACTTGGCTGTATGAAGTCAATCCAGAATCAATCTAACTTTCTCCAAGGCATCCTAAACCAAGTCTTTACCCAATAGCCTAGCCTCGCCCGGTTCGAACCAACCCACTGGAGACCGGCACCGTCTACCATACAAAGTCTCATACGGCGCAATCTAAATGCTCGACAAATAACTGTTGTTGTAGGCAAACTCCGCAAGTGGGAAAACTAATCCCAAGCACCCCCAAAATCAATCACATACGCACGAAGTATATCCTTCAATATCTGAATAGTTCGCTTGAACTGTTCGTCCGTCTGAGGGTGAAATGATGTACTCAACTCCACACGAGTACCCAACTCACGCTATACGGCTCTCCAAAACTGTGATATAAACTGCATACCCCGGTCAGAGATGATAGATTCTGGTACACCATGAAGCCTGACAATCTCGCGGATGTAAACCTGAGCCAGCTGCTCCGAAGAATAAGTAGTATCCACAAGAATGAAATGAGATGACTTGGTCAATCTATCCACATCACCCAAATTGCATTGAACTTCCTATGAGTCTGTGGGAGCCCAACAAAATTCATAGTGATCCGCTCCCATTTCTACTCTTGAATCTCTAACTTCTGAAGCAATCCACCCAGTCGCTGATGCTCATACTTCACCTGCTGACAATTTAGGCTTCGAGCCACATATTCCACTATGTCCTTCATCCGCCTCCGCCAATAGTGCTGCCTCAAATCCTAAAACATCTTTGCGACACCTAGATGAATGGAGTACCGCGAACTGTGAGCCTCCTAGAGAATAACCTCACGCAACCCATCTACATTAGGCACACATAGCATGCCCCACATCCGTAATACACTGTCATCTACAATAGCAACCTCCTTGGCATTACGTGCTGAACCGTGTCCTTAAAGACCAGCAGATGGGTGTCATCATACTGACGCTCCCTGATACGATCATAGAGAGAAGACTGAGAAACCACACAAGCCAACACTCTGCTCGGCTTGGAAACATCCAATCTGATGAACTAGTTGGCTAAAGCCTGAACATCCAATGCTAAAGGCCTCTTTGCTACTAGTAGATATGCTAAACTGCCCAAACTCTCCGCGTTGCGGCTCAAGGCATCGGCTGCCACATTGGCCTTCCCGGGATGCTAGAGAATGGTGATGTCATTATCCTTAAGCAACTCCAACCATCTCCGCTGCTGCAAGTTAAGGTCTTTCTATTTAAACAGATGTTATAGCCTCCGGTGATCGGTGAAAACCTCACAAGGAACACTATACAAATAGTGCCGCTAGGTCTTCAAGGCATGAATAAAAACTGCTAACTCAAGGTTATGGAGAGGATAGCTCTTCTCATGTACCTTCAGCTGTCTGGACGCGTAGGCAATCACCCTACCATCCGGCATCAACACCGCGCCAAGACCAATGCGCGACAGATCCTAATATACCGTATAATACCCCGAACCAGTAGGCAACACTAACACTGGGGCTGTAGTAAAAGCAGTCTTGAGCTTTTGAATGCTCTCCTCACAATCATCGGTCCACCTGAATAGAGCATCCTTCTCGGTCAATCTAGTAATAGGTGTTGCAATATGACGAGAAACCCTCTACAAGTCGACGGTAATACCCCAACAAGCCAAGAAAACTCTGGAACTCCGTAGCTAAGGACGGTCTAGGCCAACTCTGTACTGCTTCAATCTTCTTTAGATCTACCTTGATCCCCTTACACAATACTACATGACCCAAAAATGCCACTGAATCTAGTTAGAATTCACACTTTGAAAATTTTACATATATTTTCTTCTCTCTCAAATTCTAAAGCACAGTCCTCAAATGCTGCTCATGATCTTCTTGACTCCGTGAGTACACCAGAATGTTGTCAATAAACACAATGACAAAAGAGTCAAGATAGGGCTGAGATACACTGTTCATCAAGTGCATGAATGCTGCTGGGACCATACCGAGTCTTTAAAGCAGTTTTCGGGATATTTGGCTCCCGAATCTTCAACCGATGATAGCCTGAACGCAAGTCGATCTTAGAGAACACCCTGGCACCCTGAAGCTAATTAAATAGGTCATCAATAAGTGGCAATGGATACTTGTTCTTCACTGTAATCTTGTTCAACTGGCGATAATCAATACGTATTCACATAGAACCATCCTTCTTCTTTAATATTTATTCATACTATATTCATACTTATTAATACTTATTTTCATACAGTATATGCTATATTAATGCTATATTAATACTTATATTAATGCTATATGTGCTATATTAATGTTATATTAATACTTATTTTCATATAGTTATATATACTCTCTCTCTCTCTCTCTCTATGTATATATGTGTATATATATATATATATATATATATATATATATAAGAGTATTAATATGCTATATTAATACTAAAGTTGTATCAACAACAACATATGTATACATATTAATGCTATATTAATATAAGTATACATATGTTGTTGTTGCTAAAACGTAAGTATTAACATAGCACTACATCTTATAGAACTATAAACTCTATTTTTAAATGTGTTATAGTAAGTTTTAATCGAATATAATTGAATTTCCAATTAATCCACTGATGATGTATCCGAGCAAAGTACTAATAAGGTGATTGAGAATAAAACATTCAAGAGTATGTTGATTGTACACATCTTGGAGCATCTAGTCACTACTTATACCGGAGCATGAAGTCACTTAAACTTCAAAATTTATTTTTTCTTATTTATTCATCAATCAAGCATTCGAGCAATGTAATGAACAACTGAGAATAAATCATCAACCCTTGTCATATGTATATAAGTGTAAATAATCATATATGAAATAGAATTATACACTCTATTATCTACTAAACGTATACGGATATGAAGTGTAATTTATACGACATCACATAGATGATAAACATTATAAATATAATTGATCGAGTTTAATTGAAATAGTCGTTATATCCAACATGCTATGATACAGTTAGTGTCGTAGTAAATAGATAATAAAGTGTATCGTTGATAGATTATACATATATAGATATATGTGTGTGTGTATTTGTGTGTGTGTATATACACACACACACACACACACGCACATTTATAATATATTACACAAACATGCATGCACATACATATATATAGTCCTTAATTAAAATTAATTTTGGCTATTTCACTAAATATCTATCGACTTCGGTCAGTTATTTTAATAATTTTATTTAAAAAAAAATAAGAATCAGATTTTCGACCGAATTCGGTCGGTAAGTTTATGGTCAAACGGTCAATACTTCACTTATATGTACCGATCAATATTTCCGACCGACAATCTGCAAATTAGAGCCCACCAGCTGCTTTCTTCCCCATTTCTCAAATTTCTCTATCTCTCATTCTCTCCTCCAGCCTCTTCAACCCTAAGGCGATTTGGCCCAAATTCCACCAAAAATCTATTCCCACTATCATTCTCCCCCAAAATCAAATCCCAAATTCCATCCCATTACCTTCTTCTCCCAAATCCCCAATCCCATGCCTCACCACTGCTGCCCTCCTCCACCGCTGCCGCCACCGCTTCTTCTCCCACCTGCCTCCTTTCTCACCACTGCTCAACTGCCGCTATTTCTACCACGTGAAGGATAGTCACCTAGTTTTTTTTAAGTTACTTTTAATTCTTAAAATTTAGGGTTTAATTGATTGTTCTATTTTTGTTTATTGCTTTTAGAAATTTAGGGTTTAATTTATTGTTCTATATTTTTTTATTGCTTTTTTAAATTTAGGATTTATTTTATTGTTCTATTTTTGTTTATTGCTTTTAGAAGTAATTTATTAATTTAGGGTTTAATTTATTTTTCTAGTATTGTTTATGGCTTTTAGAGATTCAGGGTTTATTAATTTAGCGGATAATAGTGTTCTATTAGTGTTTATTGCTTTTAAAAAATTAGGGTTAACTAATTACTATATTAGTTGGATGAGTTAGTCTAATTGTTTATATTAACTACTTTGTAACTACAATTTATTATGTAACTTAAACTATAAATTAATTTAAATACTCATTTAATATAACATGGAATTTATTTGTTTTTTGTGTAGATGGAATATCGTAGTTGGATGTATAATTGGAATTATCCTAATCGTCGGTTGTTGAGGGAGGAATTTATAGAAGGGGTTAATGAATTTATTAGGCATGCGATATCACTTGAACCATTTCAAATCGGAGGGATGATTAGGTGTCCTTGTATGAAGTGCAAGTGTTTGCATTTTTTTGGATCGGAGGATGTTAAGACTCATTGTTATAAAAAAGAGTTTATGGATAATTATTTTGTGTGGACTAGTCATGGAGAGGTTGATGGTAGTGATGGTGTATTTCATAACATAGTTGTTGGTGAAAGTAGTAGGTAGGTGGAATAACTTTCAATATCCTAAATACCATGAAGTGATTGCGGATGCTTTTGGGATGCACTTTGAGTTTGAACCCCGTGAAAGTGTTGAACAAGCTCTTAATGGTGAGGACGAAGAATCACCAAATGAAAATGAAATAAGTGAAGAGGAAAAATTTTCGAATGAGGAAGGATATTTCGAACATGAGTAGCATGTTAGTTTTTTCAGGCGCTCTCAACTTATATAGATTTATGTTCTCAATTCTAACATTTTCTTTAATTTATGCAGATGACTGGTAGGGGTCGAGGTAGGTCTAGGAAGGATAAGAGGCCTATTGATCATGATGATGGTGCTACACCTTCGCTTCCTTCCACTCCACACTTACATCCCTACGCTGCCGACGGCCGACAACAATCTTCTAGGCACACATCTTTTCCACCACATCCATCTACTCATCAAACTACCTACCATTCGCCCTCCCAGCATTATTCTTACCATTCTCCACCACAGGTCTACACCCCACTTCCTCCACATGATCCTGCATATAGTTACATTAGTCTATCGAGTCAGCAGGCACAGGGCCATGTGGTGATACGCCCGTCATCAGCTCCATTTGCTTCATCACCAGCTGGATCACATCCATCTAGATTTCATCCAGCCGAACCAAAGCAAGGATCTCAATCGCAGTAGGGGTCTATATCACATCAGGGGTGGGAATCGCAGCCATCTTATTCAGCGACCTCGTCTCCCTCTCCACGGAGTTTGTCTCCTAGCATTTCTAGACTTCGCCTTCGGGATAGTAGTGCTGAGCCAGATGCCTCCCCTTCTGCGTCCGCTTCAGATTCATCGGAGGAAGATGATCCAAAGAAAATGCGGTATGATTGTTGTCATAGGATGATCATCAGGCTTGAGAGCAATGGGTAAGATTTATTTATTACTTCTTTGTTTTTGCTTAATTATAATATCTAGTATTGTTTATTAAATGTAATTGCTATGTTTCAGGTTCATACATAATCATTGGACTACAAAGATAATCACTAAAGCTCTTGGCCGGTTGTATGATGCACCCTATGCGACTTTGGAGTGAATTTTCACCGGAGCTCGTGGAGCAAATTTTTAACCAATTTAAAGTTTTAATACAATTTTTATCTATTTAAGCATTATAATACTAACATTTTATCTAATGTTACACATTTCATTTGCAGACTAAGTGTGCCTGGGAGGACTGGCATAACAGTGCTGTTCTTAGAATTTTTGAGTTCAAATGTCGTAAGAGACTATTTGATTCCTTCTATTTTGCTCGGAAGAAGAGCAAAAAGCCTTCATGGGTTCTACTGCACATATGGGAGGATCTGCTGAGGCAGTGGATCACTGAGAAGTTCGAGAAGAAGAGTGAATAGGGAAAAAAGGCTCGAGCATCTGAGAAGGGTGGCTCCTTGCACTGTGTGGGTGCAAGGAGTGCGGGGACTACGGGTAGACTAATGGTAATTCCTTAAAATATTTAATTCTATTTTTATCAAAATATATATATATATATATATATATATATATATATATATATATAATTTAGTTAAGATTTTTTATTATATTAGTAGGAAAAAAATATGGGAGGAAGATGACTCATGATGAGTTCTTTATGGAGACTCACATTCGGAAGAAGAAGACACCGACAGATCCAACTAGATGGGTCGAGGACCGGGCAGAGATTACATACGTAAGTTTCATAACTATTATAACTTGAAATTGATGTTTATAATATTATATAGTTAATAATCTTCTATCTTGTAAATAAAAGGTCGCTACAAGATTAATGAGGAGGAGTACACTCAGCGCTCCCTATTTCAGACGAAGAAGTGCAGAAGATATGGTTGGATGTTGTCGATAGTCCTAAAAAGGGGATAGCATACGACCTTCAATACAGATCATTTCGACACTACAGGACTGAATTGCAAGGTATAGGGACTTCCGCCCTATGCGAGGCAATTGATAGGTCGATTATCTCGTGTATGGAGAAGATGATCGCAAAGCTGACAGCAGAGCTTGAAGAGACAAAGGCTAGAGATTTAAAAGAGATATAGACAATTTGATAACCTTCAAGTTCAGCAAGAAAAGAGCGACCAACAATTTAATATCCTTCAAGGTCAGCTGGCCAATCTTCTTGCTAGTGGTGCTTTTTCCGTTCCCGGTTTCGTGAGCCTTCCCCATATGCTAATCCTTCTCGTCGTCATCCTTCGAATCTTGCTGACGATGAAGCTTCTAGTAATGAAGATGGAGGTGATGCAATACAAAATACTCATTGAATGGTGTGTATTAACAAAGTATTGAACTTGTGAATATTTAGTTGGAATAGTTTTGAATGATGATTGTATTGTTGATATTATTTTATTATTGAACATTTGTATTGTTGTTGTTGTGGTTGTTGTTGTGGTTGTGGTTGTTATTAGCGTTGTTGTTGGTTGATTGTTGTTGTTGTTGATTAATTGTGCTTGAATGGCAACAATGCAATGCTGCCATTATAGGATGGTTATTGGTAGTAATTGGAAGGTGGTGTAGCTTAAAAGCAGGCATATTCTGCCAGATTTTTACCTAAAAACCGACTGATTTCGGTCGGAATTCTCATATTAACTCAGAAATTCATACTTTCCGACCGACTTCGATCGGTAATTTCAATATGAAATCTTCAGAAATTTGAAATTACCGACCGACGTCGGTCGGAAATAACTTTATTATTATTATTATTATTTTTAATTATTACAACCGATTTCGGTCAGTATGTTAAAATTTACAAAGAAGTGCGAAATTATTATATAATACTGAACGAAGACGATCGCTGTTGTGAAAAATAAATAAAAATCAATTTAAATAAATCGACCAATTTTAGTCAGTATATTTATTTACAGCGGTCAAACAAAGGTTGAATTAACCGACCGACTTCGGTCAAAAAACTACGACCGTCTTTGTTCGCCACACCTTAGCGACCACTATTGTTACGACGAATTAAAATGGGTCGGAAATCGATCGGTTTTTCTATATTTTCGACCGATTTCGATCAATTTTTGTGGACGATTTTTGGCAGTTTTCTATTAGTGATAGAAGAATGCTTCTTTTCTTATCATTTGCACTGCTACAATTAGGAGTGGAAGTAGGGGTGGGATACCCTGAAAATTACAATATATCTACATGGTCCATTATTTTATATTATAAACACATAATAGATGTTGAAATCTTCAGTAAGAATTCTAGCTCTGCCACTGGCTATTGTTACTTGTGAATAACGATTGATTCAAGTTGCTATAGAAAAGAATTTGTGTTGCTAACATATATATATCAATTATTAAAGCGAAAGAGAATACTTCGATAATAATTTGTATCAGTTTGAAATTAAGCCGTAGTAGTTGTTGTTGTACCGTGTCGATGAAACATGATATTAATTAAAGAGACAGGGAGTTGGCGAAGAGTAGCACAAACAAAATATCAATAACATATTATCAATATATAGACATTTGTTATTATAAAATAATAAAAGAAGAAGAAGAGCACTGCAGAGAAAAGTAGAGAGAGAAAAATCTTACTGATTTGGGATGAATTACAATGGAATAGAACCCCTTTATTTATAGAAAAAAAGTGACTTAGCCACCAAGTAACAAACCCTAAAATCGCTCTATAATATATACATTCACCTTAAATACAATTCTATTTATAACACTCCCCCTTGAATTTCTATTCAACAGATAATGTGCCTCGTTAAAACCTTAACTAAAATAAAACCTAGTGGAAAAAAATTCTAGTGAAGAAAAAAGAGTACACTTATCTAACAATACGCCAGAATTGTATATGCTTTGAGTGATTTAAATCCTTCAAGGATTGTCATAAGTTAAGTCATATAAGCCATATAAATGGACTTTAGATGCATATAAAGTTTTCATGTCATGCTTTTCACTACCCAAAATCCACCTAGTCGTGATGGAACCTAACCCAACCTGTCATGTAAGCCAATTAACAACTATCCAATTTAGATGAGGTTTATTAAGAAAAGAAAGGATAATAAAACTACTTTTATACAAAAAGTCCCAAGAACTAGTAGTACAAATCATGAGCTTCTAAGATTAGAATTTAAAAAGCTGGTATTAAATAAATACATCCTCTGTTCGAAATGTGCATAAATAGATTTTTATAAATCTAAGGCTACCATGAACAAGAGGCAACTACAACCGTAACTCAGGTATGTCTTCAAATACAGCTCCCGTCGATCACAGCAATGTCAGCATTCAACATCTGCATGCAAGGTGAAGAAGTGTAGTATAAATACAACCGACCTCATGTACTCAATAAGTAACAAACCTAACCATAAGTTGAAAGTAGTGACGAGCTGGAACACAGGCGAAAGTCCAACACCAACAGCCAACAATACTTCATAACAATATAACAAAAGTGATACAGGAAATAACTCAGAAATAAAATGTTCAACTCGTTCACAGTTCCAGAAAATAGACATGTTTTTCAAGTATAAAAGTGAAAATCCAAATCTTTTACCGAAAACGCGAAAAGATGAGTAAGTATGCAAAATCGTGATTTTTCCTTCCGAAACTTTTCAATAGGTAAATGTTTCATTATCAAATGGCATGAGGAAAAAAGTACATCACTATGCCTACATATCAATGTGTATGAGAAGTCATTAATGACGTGATACCGTACAACATGAGGAAGAATACGTCTCTATGCTTGTATGTCAAGTGTGCATGTCAATGCAGTACAACATACTGAAAAACCATATCCATACTCTCAGAGTATCAATCCACTCAGTCCTCCCAATCACTCGGCACTCACACTCGCACTCAATAGGCACTTGTGCTCACTGGGGGTGTGTGTAGACTCTAGAGGGGCTCCTTCAGCCCAAGCGCTATAATCCGCACGGACATCTCACGTGCTGCACAGACAACTCACATGCTATAGTATCAATATCTGGATTAACACGGACTCGGTGCTGCACTGACATCTCACGTGCCATAGCAGCAATATCTGGATCCGCACGGACAACTCACGTGCTATAGTATTAATAACCTCACAATCAGGCCCTCGGCCTTACTCAGTCATCAACCTCTCCAGTTTCTCGGGCACACTATGTCATTAAACTAGCCTAAAATGATGATATGATGTATCAATAAATAACAACAGAGACTGAGGTATGATATGCAATGAATGAACATGACTGAGTTTGAAATTACAATGTAAGCAAATGACTCAACAACAGTAATTACCTTAGTGGGTCCCAACAGAATAAGCATGTAGCCTAGACATGGTTTCTAACATGGATCACAACTGAATAATTCTAGTACGTAGAGATTTCATGATTAAAGATAAATTCAGGTAACTACACAACACCACAGAAATAACGAAGTTACAATTCACACCATGTACGCCCACATGCCCGTCACCTAGCATGTGCGTCACCTCAAAAGCAAACACATAACATGAAATTTGGGGTTTCATACCGTCAGTAGTAAGTTTAGAAGTATTACTTACCTCGAACAAGCCCATTCTAATACCAAGCAAGCCAAGCGATGCTCGAAAATGCCACCCTGCGCGTACCGACCTCCGAATGGCTCGAATCTAACCAAAAGCAACTCAAATACATCAAATAAGGCCCAAGAAAACAATTCTAATTGATAAAGGTCGAATCTTAATCAAAAACCCGAAATCGACCCAAAAGCCCAACCCTGGACCGAGCCTCGGAACCCGATGAAACTCACAAAATCAGACAACCCATTCAATTAAGAGTCCAACCATACTAGTTTAACTCAAATCCGACTCCTAGTCGACATTCAAAACTCAAAAACTCACTCTATGAGACTTTAGGCTAAAATCCCCAATTTTCTCTTTAAAGCCCATAATCCAATTACCAAAATGAAGATAAAATATCGAAATATAATCAAAACCTAATGTAGAACACTTACCACAATCTTTGTGATGAAATTTGCCTCCGAAATCGCCTCAATTCGAGTCCCACATCTCAAAATATGAGCAAAACGACCAAACCCTCGATTTAAGATTCTGACTAGTCATTCCGCTTCTGCGGACACAAGAGCTGCTTCTACGACACGAGCTCCGCTTCTGCGGACTCCAGTAGCTAGTTGACTCCTCGCACCTACTGATCTTCATCCGCTTCTGCGCAACTGCAGGTGCGAAGCCAAACGCGCTTCTGCGGTCCTTCTCGCTTCTGCGCCCACGGCTATCGCTTCTGCGGGGCCGCAAATGCGCTCCAGATTTTGCTTCTGCAATCTTCCCAAGCCAAGCCTACTTGCGCTTCTGTGATCAACTATCCGCATCTGCGGACTCACATCTGCACCCATTCTTCCGCAGATGTGGAAATACCAGAACCATCATACCTACAGCAATGCAGCATGAAACGAAAATGATCCAAACCTCATCTGAAACTCACCCGAGCCACCTAGGACCCCGTCCTAATATACCTACAAGTTCCATATCATAACACGGACCTACCCGTGGCCTCAATCACCCATAAAAACATCGAAACGACGAATCACACATTAATTCGAAGTGGAATGAACTTTAAACTTTCAACTTCCAAAACTCGCGCCGAAACATATCAAATTAACCCGAAATGAACCAAAATTTTGCATATAAGTCCAAATGACATAAGGAAGCTATTCAAATTCTCGGAACCACAATTTGAACCCGACACCTCAAAGTCAACTTCCGGTCAAACTTATGAACTTTCCAAACCTTCAAATTTTTGACTTTCTCCATTTCGTGCCGAGTTCTTCTAGGAATATCCAAATGCAAATCCGGGCATACACCTAAGTGAAAAATCACCGTCCGGACCTAACGGAGCCATCAACACTCTGTTGCGGGGTCAAATTCACAAAAGTCTAACTTGGTCTACTCTTCCATCTTAAAGCTTAAATCATGAAATTCATTCTTCCAAATTTATTCCGAATAACATGAAAACCAAAACCGACGATTCACATAAGTCATAATACATCATATGGAGCTACTCATGCCTTCAAACTACCGAGCGAAGTGCAAATGCTCAAAACGATCAGTCGGTTCGTTACATCCTCCCCCACTTAAACATACGTTCGTCCTCGAACGTGCCCTGAGTTGTTCTTAAGCTGACATATCGCCGTGTAACCCTACCATGTACATACCCGGGGGTAATCCCACGTCACCCTATTCTATATAGGCCCGACAACACAACATACTGAAGATCATTACTTCAACCTTAGCCCGTAAATCACATAATCCACTTTCCAACATCTGGAATTTCTTACGACACCCCTATCTCACCTCTGCACACTGTATAAGTATGAACAAGTTGTATCAAGTCATAACCATAACCCCAGATATAATCACATAACATACTACATGGCTGGAAGCACCATGCCCGACTACAGTTACTACTCAAACCAACCTGGTACTAGTATTGAACCTCATATCAAACAAAACCTCATTCCAAAACCTTCATACACTGGCGATAATGAAAGAAACACGTAGAATCTCATAACCATTTGTCAGATCAACAAGTCATGGAACCCTCCCTTATTCGACAAGAACTATAGACAATTTCTAAGTCAACTTCCGATATTATCCTCCATACATGCTGCAATCAAATCGGATAGCACCCATCCTAGATTCGGCGACCTCATATTGACAAATACCAGCTACCCTACGGGCATGCCACACCAATACTACCCAGAGCCACAAACCGTGCAATCTGTGCACCAATATGCAACAATTCAAATGTACTCAATCATGGAAAATGACTCAGACGAGAGAACCATCCCGCAAGTTCAACAAGTACCGCAACAACCGAAATACTACGAACCCATCATACCCAGTAGAACCAAGACACACGAATCTAATACAAAGGATCATATCTTAACATAACTCCGCTGTAATGTGTGCCCCCATCCAAACACTGGTCCATATGAAATACCTCAGCCACCATGCTCAAAATTAGTAACCACGCACAATTCGACATCAAGTACCCAAGGTACATGACCATAATCATGGAGAGATAAATAACACAATACCACAATCCGAAAAGAACATAACCAATACGCAATCAATCATTCAACACCCTAATACCATCTCGCTCAAACTTCACCATAAGGCCCAAATAGAACTGCACCATGTGTGCATATAACCAACGAATCACAACCCCTCGTAGCATAGAGGAGAAGCACATAGATCATATTAGAGCACGAATAAGCTCAACTCTACTGAATGGCACATCCTTTAACAATAGCAGTATGGAGTCAAGTAATCTGACCCGGTGCAGAATACACATCCTCATTGGGTCTACCAATTGGGCCCCAAATTAACTCTGGTCATCCACAAATAGATACAAAATTCCCCAAAAGTCCACAATGACCTAACCATAACATATACTATCATCTAGCTAACTTTGGCCACGTTTTCACTGTCCACAACCACGAATCAATCCGCTTCTGAAAGCTCCTGATCTCCAAATCCACAAAACCCACGAATCACAATATCTTATCCTAACTCCACCGCTCGAATGTCTAAAACATCTCTCATACACGACCATCCCACGAGGAATGCTTCTAAAATTCTTCCGTGCCACATAACAAAATCTGAATATCAACCAGGCGAGTACCGCAATATCAATAAAGCATCCGTAAGTCAAAACACAATGCACCTTCTGAAATGTACATTCTCCTCATGCTGCCTAAGAATTCATGACCTCCCCTTTGAATATGAACCGTGACCTTGCACATGCAAAACTCAATCCGACACAACATACCGCATCTATCATGTCACCATATGAAAATACGAGAATCTCATAATCAACTCTAAGTCACAAGAAAACTACATTCTCAATTAGCCAGGAACCTTCCATTTGATATCATCCAGGAGAAAATCGCAATACGCAACATGTTTTTCACGCCAGTAGGAAGTATCCATCTCAAGCCATGACAGAAACCATCGAGCACACTTTGAAATTCATTTTCCCATATCCCAGCCATCAGAACCGAGTCCCTCTAACTTAACCACTCCGCGCAGGTCCCCCCCAAAACACACGAGCATTTCCACAAAACACCTGTAGAGACTTACCACATCATAAGTACCCCAAGAAGCCAATCGTACCTATTACCTTGTTAATCTAACCTACTACCAAGTTGTACTATTTCTCTGAGTTCCTTTTGAATTACCCTCAAGGTGACACTTCTTATAACCAGAACACCATGATCCCCAAAAAAACCTCACCCCGCAAGATCCTAAAATAAGACAGCACCGCTCTAAGGCCCATAAGCTGTTGTACTCTCTCTTAAGTACCCCAAAAGTAACACAACTGAAAAACCTATTTCGAAGAGACCTTCTGTGAATCTAAAGTTGTTTTCCTCCACCTTTCTGATACCGAAATGTAAAATCCATAATGACATAGAAATACTGCGAGTCTCGACCTCGTCCAATGTAAATCTCAGATCCTAGCTATATACTAATCCGGAGAAATTCACAATTGCTACATAAAAGTCTTGAATCTATTAGAACTTTCTCGAGAGTCATCTATTCTGCTTAAATCTCAATTAATGGGCCAAACAGCATGTGCCCCATTAGCACAACAACACCCAAGGAAGTAACCTTGCCTTAACACAATTGATCAAATTCATACTCCATGCACACTACATCCTTCACACATAATAACTCAGTCATTTCCATGATTTCCATATACCCATAAAGTGTAACATAACCCATATCTTGAAATTCTTTTACTCGAGTCACCCTCGATCTTAATCTCTACAAGTCATAACCGATTCACAAGTACGCCTCAAACCGAAACCAGTACAACACATAACCACGCAATCAAATCGTCGATAGCAGACTCCCCCACTTGGATCAAAGCCATGGAACAAAACACTCGATAACTCATAATATCCATACTCCATTACTGCCATAATCCTGCACCGAAGTTCAACTAAACCCTTAATAAGCTCACATAACACCAACAATATAGTACCTCAAATCATCTACTAAGCTCGCAGACATCCACATGACGATCAGGTCAACTTTCTCAACAAAACTCAAATTCAAATCTCAACATATATACCCCGCTGGTAGAAAAAAAACTCTCCGCACAACATCATAAGGATCACACCTCCGTAGATTACTCTGCGGGAGAGAACGCACCTGCTTAGCCTCAAATTGGCATCTTGCTATACCTTTCCGCAACCATGATTACTACGCTATAACTTAATCTTCCTGAGTCTGAACTCACAAAAAGACATGAAAATCTACTTTGTTCCATAATTAAACAACATGAAAAATCTTCCAACACATCCCACTCGAGACTATACGTCACATCAAGACAGTAATTTGGCACCTAATAGTCCTTTTTACACCTCAAGAAACTCTTTTCATCACATTCAAACCATCCGAACATATCCCGCAGTCACATCATACTTATCATACAGCCATCCAGCCACTCATCGAGCCATAAATTCCACTCATGGGGACACTACCAGACATATAAGTCCAAAAGCACATGCTCACACAGTTGAAACTCCCGGCTACGGTCAAAACCCGGCCTCAAGTCCTCCAAACTGCCCTATCATCAGCACGCCAAAATAACATCTCGCACCTCACCCATGGAATCACAAGCCGTCGATGTACAGCTGATATCGAGCGCTCATGTGCGCATACGAATGCGTGGAAGGAATTCAAAGAGTTATGTTTCAAGCTGAATCAATTTCGCACGATAAAGAGACAAAGATGGAAAGTTTATCCTAAATGCCCTGTAACCTCTCGGAGATAGGTATGGACTTCATCATACCGATCCGCAAGACTCTACTAGACACTTGCTCATGACTCATAGAACCTATGAACCTAGAGCTCTGATACCACCTTGTCACGACCCAAAATCCACCTAGTCGTGATGGGACCTAACCCAACCCGTCAGGTAAGCCAATTAACAACTATCCAATTTAGATGAGATTTGTTAAGAAATGAAAGGATAACAAAAACTGCTTTTATACAAAAAGTTCCAAGAACTGGTAGTACAAATCATGAGCTTCTAATATTAGAATTTACAAAGCTAGTATAAAATAAAATACATTCTCGGTTCGAAATGTACATAAATAGATTTTTATGAATCTAAGGCTACAATGAACAAGAGGCAGCTACAACCGGAACTCAGGTACATCTTCAAATCCAGCTCCCATCGATCATAGCAACGTTAGGATCCAACATCTGCATGCAAGGTGCAGAAGTGCAGTATGAATGCAATCGACTCCATGTACTAAATAAGTAACAAACCTAAACTTAGGATGAAAGTAGTGACGAGCTGGAACATATGTCAAAGTCCAACACCAATAGCCAACAACAGCTCATAACAATATAACAAATGTGGTACAAGAAATAACAAAGAAATAAAATGTTCAGCTCATTCACAATTTCAGAAAATAGACGTGTTTTTCAAGTATAAAAGTGAAAACCCTAATCTTTTACAGAAAACACCAAAATATGAGTAAGTTTGTAAAATCGTGACTTTTCCTTCCGAAACATTTCAACAGGTAAATGTTTCATTATCAAATGGCATGAGAAAAAGTACATCTCTATGCCTACACGTCAATGTGTATGAGAAGTCTTGAATGACGTGATACCGTACAATATAAGAAAGAATGCGTCTCTATGCTTGTATGTCAAGTGTGCATGTCAATGCAGTACAACATAGTGAACAACCATATGCACACTCTCATAGTATCAATCCACTCAGTCCTCCCAATCACTCGGCACTCGCACTCGCACTCGCACTCAATAGGTACCTGCACTCACTGAGGTTTGTGTGCAGACTCCGGAGGGGCTCCTTCAGCCCAAGCACTATAATCTGCACGGGCAACTCACATGCTGCACGGACAATTCACGTGACATAGTATCAATATCTAGATCTCCAGGGACTCCATGCTGCACGGACATCTCACGTGCCATCGTAGCAATATCTGGATCCGCAAGGACAACTCACGTGCTATCGTATCAATAACCTCAAAATCACGCCCTCAGCCTTACTCAGTCATCAATCTCTCTAGTTCCTCGAGCTCAGTATGTCGTGAAACTAGCCCAAAATGATGATATGATGTATCATAAATAATAATAGAGACTGAGGTATGATATGCAACGAATGAACATGACCTGAGTATGAAATTAAAATGTAAGCAAATAACTCAACAGCAGTAATGACCTCAGTGGGTCCAGCAGAATAAACATGTAGCCTAGACATGGTTTCTAACAAGGATCACAACTCAATAACTTCAGTACGTAGAGATTTCATTATTACAGATAAGTTTAGGTAACTACACAACACCACAAAAATAACAAAGTTACAATTTGCACGGTGCACGCCCACACGCCGTCACCTAGTATGTGCGTCACCTCAACAACAAACACATAACACGAAATTCGGGGTTTCATACCCTCACCACTAAATTTAGAAGTATTACTTACCTTAAACAAGTCAATTATAATACAGAGCAAGCCAAGCGATGCTCCAAATGCCATCCCAAGCGTACCGACCTCCGAATGGCTCGAATCTAGCCAAAAGCAACTCAAATACATCAAATAAGGCCCAAGGAAATGTTCCAATTGATAAAGGTCAAATCTTAATCAAAAAGCCAAAATCAACCCAAAAGCCCAACCTGGGCCCGTGCCTCGGAACCCGATTAAACTCACAAAATCGGACAAGCCATTCAATTACGAGCCCAACCATACTAGTTTCACTCAAATCTGACTCCGAGTCGACATTCAAAACTCAAAAACTCACTCTATGAGACTTTAGGCTAAAATCCCTAATTTTCTCTTTAGAGCCCATAATACCAAAATGATGATAAAATATCAAAATTTAATCAAAACCGAGTTTAGAACACTTAGCCCAATACTTGTGATGAAATTTGCCTCCAAATTTGCCTCATTCCAAGTCCCATATCTCAAAATATGATTAAAACGACCTAACCCTCGATATAAGCTTCTGCCCAGTCATTTCGCTTCTGCGGACACAAGAGTCGCTTCTGTGACACGAGCTTCGCTTTTGCGGACTCCACTAGCCAGTCGACACCTCGCACTTGCGGATCTCCATCCGATTCTGCGCTCCTTCTCGCTTCTGCGGGGCTAGAAATGCGTTTCAATTTCTGCTTCTGCGATCTTCCCAACCAAGGGGATAGCTTTTCACATACATATTACGTCGCTACAAGTTGTAGTAATAGAGGATATTAAATCTTTCCTTTTATTTATAATCTTAATATAACCAATCGCTTTCGCGAATACTTTAGAAACTAAATAAGTTTCTTTGCTAATCAATTTTATTTCTCCAATAGTATAATTGGCTCTTTCAGAGCTTTCAATTAAATTTGTACTACCACATATTCATCAACATTCATATGGTGAATATCTCTTTCAAGGAGAATGTTATACCATTATGGTCATGGTCAAAATCATTATATGCAAGATATGTTGCTTCTATTACTTTTGACCTGTAATAATTACATTGCCATAATATTTTGGCATAATCACAATAAGTACGTGATCAATCACCATTCATGCCATAATAATGAAATTATTTTCTTATTTCATCTCAAATCTCTTTCTAGAGATTAATATGGTATATCCACTACCATTATCACATTCATATTCTTTCAAGAATGAATATGTATTCATAAAACACATATTGTCTCATTCACATCATGAATTGACCATAATCATCTATATGTGCTTTACAAAATCTCATGCCAAATTGATGACAAATATTACTTTCACAGAGTGAATGATTATTTTTTAAATTCTTATTGTTTTCATTACCACAATTATAATTTCGTCTATTGCCACGTCCATATCCATTGATACCTTCACGGTAATAATTTTATCTTCTTTCAGACTTATCACATATTGCTATCACATTCTCCTAAGGGAATGAAAATGAAGCAAACTCAATGGGACGAGCTTCCACTTCTTGTGTTCACAATCATATAGAAATTTGATCATGGCAAGACATAAAAATTTGATCACTTCGGGTGGTTATAATTTCTTACAAACTCCATTAGAGTTATAAACAAAATTTATTATCTTTGCTTGTATTTAAAATCAAATTATAGAATGTCAAGAATTTAAAAGAGAAAAATAAGGTAAAATACTTACTTTAAATCCAGAATTTATTCATGAGAGAACTTCATGGAACAATTAACAATCATTATGCTCAATATTATATATAAGTTGAGCATCATGCACCTTTCACAAAGCCTCTACTCAATGGTTGGAGTCTCGTGCTGTTAACATGTTATAAAATAATAAAAGAAGAAGAAGAGCAGTGTAGAGAAAAGTAGAGAGAGAGAGAGAATTTTTATTGATTTGGGATGAATTAAAATGGAATAGAACCCCTCTATTTATAGGAAAAAGTGGCTTATCCACCAAGTAACAAACACAAAAATCTCTATATAATATAGATGATAACAACACGATAATTGATTCAAGAAATTACTAAAGAAAAATACAAGAAAATCAAGAAACTTGAGGAAGCTAAAAAAAAAAGGGAAATGAAAAAGAAGATAGAAATTAAAGATAAATTGAATTCAAGAAAGAGTTTCTTGAATTCAAGAAGTCTATTCTTGAAGTTGAATCCTAACAACAACAATTAGCTAACGAAGAACTAATCGCCTTTGATAGAGAATTAAAAACAAGAGATAGAATGTGAAACCCGACCCTTTAGAATAACAAGAATAACATTACGCCTAAACTTATCACCTTTCTTGAATACCTAGAAGTGATCTAATATTTTGGAAGAGTTTAATCTTACCACCTTAAGTTGAGTCTTGAAGGTTGAAGACTAAATCCAAGAGTAGCCACACCCAAGAGTGCAAGAAAAATCTCACAATTTTTATTGATAAGCCTATATAATTTATTGATAAGCCTATATAATCTAAGTCTAAAAACAAAAAAGACACCCCTTATATAGGTAGTAGGGGTCACGAAATTAAGGCTAAAAAATAAGGAAATAAAGTCCTAATCTACTTTGGACAACAAGTCCAACAACCGTAGGAAAACAAAAATACTAAGAAGCAAAAACCAAGTCATTCTTGGAAAGTAATTCCAACAATCTTAGGAAAAGGAAAACATAATCTTAACTATCTAGGAAAGCAATAAATATAGTCCCAAAATATATGGAAATAAGTCCCAAACTAATCTTGGTTAGAATCTTGGATATCTTGAAAATCTTGAAGGAAATTTGCAAGCAACTTGGCACCAACTTGTACTCAACATGTAGCATATCTGTTGTACCCTTCTTGGACATCAAGTGAGTCTTTTTTATGTTATATAAATGTGTCTTTATTTAGAACTTCATGGGTTGCAAGTTTGGATACATTTTAGGTGCCAAATTGATCCAAAAGTGGACTGACTAGGACCTTCTTCAAAGGATGTCTCTTGGGATCCAATCCTCATCTTCGTGTACATAAATTTGGGCCATAAAAAAATTATAATATGTAGCCAATTCATATCCTTTATCCTTGAGCTCTTCCTCTCAGTTGGTGCAAGCAATTTCTTTATTTGCACATCTAATGGCCTTGTTTTGCAATTCTTTAGCTTGACATCTTGTTAAAGCCCTTTTTGAGATTCCAAAGCTTCATCCTTATCCTTGAATACAGTTGAGCTTCCTAGGATGCTATCAAGACATTCACCATAAACACAATTTTATTTATAACAACATAGAACGTCTGAGAAATACTAATATATTCCATTAAAAGAATTCGAAAGATATATCAATATGCTCTTTATATAAATTTGAACGCACAAATGACTAATAAGTACAATAATCGAATTTAAAAACTAAGATATATGCTAGCATAATGAAAAACGTTTAAACTTTCATTGACAATGATATAAAAAGTTTCTTGCCTTATAATTTGTTGTACTTTGACTTCTAAAGCTCTTTATATGAGAAAGATGAGTAATTTGAAGGAATGAAAAATCTACTGGCTAGAGTCCTTGACATCATCAAAGCCACTAAAGTTGGAGGAGCAGGATGATTGTTGCTCCCTAACGCACACGCAAGTATACGCGGTCAACAAGTAATATAAGATTTTGAGTCCAGGTTATCGTACACACAGGGACTTAATGCAACTACTTACTAACGTACTAATATTGTTATTCAAGCAAGCAAAAATTCGAATTCAATATCTTGGTTAATCTAAACTACAACTCTAATTTATAATTAGATTATCAAAGAACAAATTAGGTGTTGTTTAATCAATAGAGACAAATATTCCAGGGTTGTGATTATTTCACCAATCCTATTGTGTTCTAATTAACTTCCCGTTCATATAATTCACTTATGGTTGCTATTAATCAATAAACGCTCTCATAGCCTTCTTCCGAAGTACTATTCGCCTATTGTTAATAAATTAACACCTATATTCCTATGGAATTAATCTATCAAGAACGCAATAAAAACACGATATTCAATTAAGCATGGTAATTAAGTATATTCCTATCCTCACCACGAATCCGCCCCCCTTAAAAGGTTAAGAACATGCTTTCTTCAATTCTTCTCTAATCTAAACATAGTTTTCCCAAACCTAGCATAGATAGTTGATAGAACCTAATTGCTGGCCAAACAATTAAGCAAATAAACATAGAATTGAAAAAACAACCATATAATCATGAATTTATAATCAAGAAATCGTTAACTTCGAACAATAATATTCATGGCTAATCACAACCCCAGAACAAGGGGTGATTAGCCACTCAGGATAAAAGCAATCAAAATATAGAGTATTGAACAAACTATAAAAATACTAGGAAGAATGAAGAACTGAGAATCAATGCTTCCGTGCGATGTTCCGTTGTATTTTTGCCTCCCAAATCATGTTCCATATCTTCCTCTTGGGTTTGGATGTGTTTATATAGGTGTTGGGAAGGGGTAGGGTCGAAAATAGTAGACTTCTAGACAAATAGGAGAGCTCCCGACGTCGGTGCCCTGGCTGGCGCCACGCGCTAGGCGCCCACCAGGGCGCTGCTTCCAGTGACCCTGCCAGACCACACTGCCTCCAGCGCCACAGGTGGCGGCAAGCGCTGCCTGTGGCGCCCAATGCTCCTTCGCCCGCTTTTGTCTCGTTTTGGCTTATTTCTTGCTCGTTTCGCCCCCAATTGCTCCCGACTCATTCCTACACATAAAAACACTTTAATTTAACATGAATCGTAGCAATTAACATCCCAATTTCATAAAACAAAAGCCAAATATGAGGTGATATACTTAGAAATATATATCTTTTACACCAAACATCAACACCCCACACTTAGACTCTTGCTCGCCCTCGAGCAAATGGGATTATTTACCAACATTCCAACTACATACACTTAATATCATCACGAAGCATTCGACTTTTCAATCAAATCATACTTTTGAACACAATCAACACTAGCAAGTAAGCATGAACACACAATTAATCCATATTCCTCCCGTAAAGTCTACTCAAGCATAATACTTCAATATCATCCAACAACCCAAATGTCACCACCCAACCTCAAGAGCCGACTCTGAACCATTAAGCAATCTCAATACATATACTTACCTAACAAGATGATTTACAACATTACCAATCGCTTATGAAATCATGTGCCCTTACCACAATCCGAAGAGTGAACATAGATGAATAATATCACACAATTTTGAACAAAATGCCCTCACTCTCACAAAGAACTCATATGCTTCCCGTAATAGTATCATAAGCTTTCCCGTAGTGTAGATTTCTACTAATTGAGTTAGTCAAATCTAAGATCAACTAGGACTTTTAAGGTTGTAATGTAGGCTAGGGGATGGGTAGGATATATTTAGTAATAGTGGCTAGTCCTCCTAAGCACTTAATATACTACAATCACAATTCGAGCACTTTTTCTTTTTCAATTACTTCACTTGTCTCATATACACAGCCTTCTTTTTCAATTAAGCACTTCTATCATTTCACTAGCACACTCAATAGGAAGTGTTTTCTATATATTTTTCACAAACATTTTTCTAACATTTTTCTTTCTTTTTTTTTTTCTCTTTTTTTTCATTTTCGTCTTTTTTTTTTTTTTTCACAATCCATATAATTACTCATCAGCTAGTGACTCTCAATTTCAGCTTCAGTGCACCGACCAGTCCTTTTACGGTTCCACTCATAATCAAGACCCTTACTTCTTTTAGCGACTAAGTGCCTTAGGAGGTAAAGGTTCAAATAAGGTTTAATTCAAGAATACAATAAGGGAATGGCTTGTAATGTAGGTACCAAAGAAAAAGGTCTATAGGCTCAAAGGGTCTAGCAACGGACAATTTTATATTCGATGTGACAGGCACATCCATAACAAAACAAGAAAATACCTATATCATTTCTTAGATTAGCCCAACTTACAATTTCGCTTCAATTAACACAAGGGGCAAGTTCGAGACTATACAGGATAGCATAGAGAATCAAAAACCTCACTCACACATTGCACATGACTCAATCACGACAGTTCTGTTCAAATTTCAAGTCAAGCAAGCATACATAATTGAGACAATTAAGCAGTATTTACACTATATGGTATACAAGTCAACAACTGAGAAGGGGTATCACAAATGAGGCGGTTTTCTTATTTTCTTAGGTTTACAATTCAACTAAATGGGAAAATAGATTATGTGTCATAGCCTATTGTACCAGCATCAACTATGTCAAGAAGTATTACAACATAACTTAGTTCTTTCTAAAATAATCCTAAAAAGAAATTAATTCGCCCGGTTCGAGCTACATCTTTGGAAAAGAACCGGTGCCTTAAGAAAAATCAAGGAATATTACCTAACTATCCTATAAATAAAACAAAATCTTTTTGTTGTTTTTAATCAAATTTTTTTCCCTCAAGAAAAAGATCCATCGTCGGGAAAAATCTGAAATATATATATATATATATATATATATATTTTCTGGTTTTTACTCTAAAAATGATAACAAACAAAACTATTAAGAGAACCAAAGTAATAATACTATTACACTAACAGAAATAAATTAAAACTAACAAATTAAAACTAGAAAAATACATAATCTCAAGTTACAAAACACACAATTTTCACAAACATAAAACACCAGCACAGGTAGTAGTTCGCCCACCCCACACTTAAATAATGCATAGTCCTCGATGCATTTAAAATATGCAAAACAAAGTAGGGGGAGAAGAAACTCCCTGTCAGTCCGTGCCGGTTTCCTCGGAATCCAGCTCAAAAGGCACCATCGCCATTGGCCCGGTTGCGCCATCGTCATCATCCCCCTCGGTATCCGAGCCCTGAACTGTGTTTGCGTCCTCTGATGGAAGCACAGGGCTGCCAGGTGCAATCCCAAACATTTCTTTAGAAGCGCTGGATAGATCATCTCGCAGGTGCATGCGCTCTTCATCAGTGATGCCGGTTCGCTCATGAGCAAATTGATAGCACTATACATATACTTGTTGAAGTTCTCTTCACGCTCTAATCGAGCCGCGGGGGTGAGCTTGGCCGACGTTTCCATGACGGCGGTGATATCCATTAGCCCTGTTGGTGCCTCTACAACCTCGTCGTGCCCAGGATACTCAGGCACTCCCAAAAACCGCATGTACTGCGTCAGAAGGTTGCTGAAAAACAACTGCCGAATCTGCCGCCCGAATCGGGTGCGGGCCATTTCGTTGGACATAATCTCAGCGATATTGATAGGTCGGCCGGTCATAAGTGAGAAGATGAGACACAGTCTCGCTCGAGTGCAGTCACTGTTGTGCTCAGCAGGCATCAGTCTGGACTGTACGAAGTTCTGCCATACCTTGGCAGTGTTGTTGAAATCTGCCCTCACCATTGAGAGATGAATGTTCCCCTGCTTCCTCAGCCACTTGGCATTTGAATCGATGCCACACAAGGTGTGACGTATCAGCTCATATAGGGGACTCTGAATGAGGCGTTGCAGTCTCTGTGGGTCGGAATTTTCAACCCCTAGATAGTCACACAGTGCTTCTCTACCCATTCGCACATCGGTTCCATGAACATGAGAGGTAGAGCTATGATGGTTCCAGTTGGCATACAGTTCAAGGACCAGACTCAAATTGGCAGGGCCCCGGGCAGTCTAGAAATTTGTCCATTCGTGAAACACGCAGTCGGGCGAGTACGTCTGGGAACTGCCTTTCTAAAGAAGTTGTGTTAATTCCCATATCTGACACATAGCGCCCAGTTGGCACGAAGTTCCGATACCATACAGCAGCAGCATTGTTAACCAACTCTAATCGAGGACGAGGCCTGGATGGGACTCGCTACGATCCCTCGTCCACCTGCTTTCCCTTGGACTGTCTCGAGGAGCCCTCTCCCTGTTTTTGCTTCTTTGGAACCTGTGAAGTAGCAGAGGCTTTTCCAAGACCTTTCCCTATAGCAACATCGTCACGGGCCATAATGTCCTGCAACACAAGTAAATATGAAAGTGAGCAAAGTGTAATACATATACCGTAAGTACAACGTCATTAATGGACCCCACACTTAAACTCTAAGCATAGAAGCAAGTGTTGCAATACAAACTACGGGTACTCAAGACTTCCCCATGTGTCAAAAATAAATAGTGATCGTGGCGACGTGAATAAGCGATAACGACAACGAAAGGTAGAAGCTCGGCACTTTCTATGCTAATGCTAGAATATACGGACATTAAGCTATCTTACACAATTATACAACATACATATCTAAGAGTAATGGTGGAAGAAGATATGCGGCATCAAATTCCTCCCTCTCAACTTGTAAACGTCCCCCGAGATACCCCACACTTAGTTCAAATGCCTATACAAGTGTCGTCGGCTACTCAGACTTCACCGATGCATAAAAATTCTCATTCAGGCATTAAAACAAACAGATTATGGGCATGGAGTGTGTGCTGCAATTTCAAAAATGGTGAAGTATAGTGACCCTCCCGATTTGTGACGGAGTAGAGGGAATTATTGTTTACTATTTCGATAATAAGAAGAACCAAACAATTTTTCGTACACACATACTACCATGAAAGGGTGAAGAGAAGGAGCAGATATGGGGGATTTTTGGGGATGGGGACATGAACATACATACTAAATATAATACATTGAAGAAAAGAAAATAAAAGAAAAGATGAAGGAGAAGATGAAGCTTAACATACAAGAAGAATGGAGATAATAGAGAATGAAAAGCTGAAATTGTTAGTGAAGAAAAAGAAGAAGAACGCGGACAGCCGGGGGGGGGGGGGGATTTGCTTTTATGTTTGCTATTTTGATTTGCTGAGTGTAAGATCGGGTGGGTTAGGGAAGGTAATTAGGTATTTAATGTTAGTGGAAACGGGTCCGTGGGTCGGGTTATTGGGTATGGGTTAAAATATAAAAAAGAAAAATACTTACCTGGACCCCCCCAGCTGGCGCCTGGCGCCCTCCCTGGTGCTGGGGGTCTTGGACTTCACTGCCTGTGGCGCCACAGGCGGCGCTGGGCGCTGGCCTGGGCGCTGCAGGCCGAAACTCTACCTTTTTTTTTCATGTATCATTTATATGTCTTACAACATTACATCTAATAATTGTATACATCAATTGTATTCCCCTATCTAGTCTAAAAGAATAAAACAAGAAGTTAAACAAAGAAAACGATAAAAATTGGGTTGCCTCCCAACAAGCGCCTGATTTAACGTCGCGGCACGACTAAGATTCGTCCTATCAATCTGGCTTGATTTCTAGTCTTCGAGCTTTCTCAACAGATGGCCTGAGACGAGTCAGAGTGACAGGCCTTTCCAACTCTTCTTCTTTTCTGAACCCTGGGACATAATTGCCGGAAATATCCAGTACTTTCTTAATTTCTTCCATTGTTCCATCTTTACTCTTTTCCACCCCCCCAATCAATGCTCGTTCAATAGGATCAACTGGGCTCATATGTGACACTAATGACGTAGAATTATTCTCTACCACAGAGATCATTGATATTTCTTCATAGTGAATTGGCAACCTGAGTGCTTTATAAACTTTGAACACCTCCTCTTGGTCACCTACTCTTATTGTCATTTTTCCTTCACAAACATCAATAATGGCGCGGCCTGTGGCTAGGAATGGACGCCCCAAAATAAATGGGACCTCCTGATCCGGCTCGTAATCCATGATGATAAAGTCTGCAAGAAATATGAACGAGCCAACTTGGACCAGTACGTCTTCAGTCACTCCCTCTGCCTGAGCAAGGGAACGATCAGCTAACTGTAGGGTGACTGTTGTTGGGCGTGGGTCACCCAACCCCAACTGTCTGAATACTGAGAGCGGCATCAAGTTTATACTTGCTCCAAGATCACATAGAGCTCTTCCTATGGCATGTTTCTCCCGGATCCTTCAATTTCTGTGGTAGCTTGCCTTGGATTCTAGAACTACACTCCTCAGTGAGTGCCACAGTCTCAAACTCAGTCAATCTCCATTTATTGGCCACAATATCCTTGATATACTTTGCATATTTAGGCACTTCTTGCAATATACCGACCAACGGAATGTTGATTTGTACCTGCTTCAAAATGTCAAGGAACTTTTTGTACACCTCATTATCTCGGTGTTTTTGTAATCTCTGTGGAAATAGAGGTGGTGGCCTTGCAACCAGCTATGGGGGTTGCTTAGCTCCTGTCTCTTCAGCCGGCTTCTCAGTTTCCTTAGCTTTCTCTACTATTGCCTCTATGGTGATCGGCTTTTCATTGAAGGTCACCTGCTTCTTCTTTTTAGATTCTACCTCTTCCAGTTGTCTCTCATTTCTCAATGATACTGCATTAAGGGCCGCCCTCGGGTTTGCTTCAGTATCACTGGGTAGAGCTCCAGCTGGTCTAGTATTTCGAGCCCCGGCCAGCTGTCCCAATTGGTGCTCCAGATTCCTCACTGTTGTGGTAAGGGTTTGGTATTCTGTTATGAACTGTTTATTGTTTTGCACCAGCTGCTTCAACAATTCATTTGTATTATCTTCTGCCTGTTTAGGTTGCCTTTGCGGTTGATTATAATTCCCTTGCGGTCTAACAGGATTCTGCTGCTGTTGATGTCCACCCCATGAAAAGTTGGGATGATTCCTCCAATTCGGATTGTAGGTGTTCCTATATTGTGTATTTTGATTCAATATAGATTCCGAATTTGTGGGGCACATGTCACTTGTATGGTTGTCACCACACATCTCACAGCATAACGACATCTGTTGTACCTGTTGTCTCGGTTGCACCTGCTGCATCGTCATTCTGTTCATTTGATTGGCCAATTTTGCCATCTCTGCTCTCATAGCTGCGAGGTCATCCAGTTCGATCAACCCAGCTCCCTTTGGTTTAATTGCTCTACGTGAGTCACCGTCCCCTTGCCAATTATGATCATTGGCCATGAAATTGTTCAGCACGAGTTGGATTTCACTATAGGGCTTGGCCATGCAACTGCCCCCACAAGCTGAGTCGAGGTTCATTTTTGAAGCTTCATGTAGCCCATCAAAAAAAGTATGTCCCAGGACCTCATCCGTCTGGCAATGATGTGGACAATCTCTAAGCAGCTTCTTATATCTTTCCCATGCTTGCCGAAGAGTTTCTCCTTCACGTTGTTCGAATCCCAGAATCTGGCTTATTAGTGACTTTGTCTTTTTGGTTGGAAAGAATTTAATTAGGAATTTTCTGGCTAGGTCATCCCATGTGTAGATAGAATTTGCGGCTCCTTTTGCAGCCATTCCTTTGATTCCCCCAATAGTGAAAAGGGAAACAATGTCAACCTCACATAATCTTTGGAAACGTTTGGATAATTATAAGTATCAGTGATTTCCAAAAAATTCTGAAGATGTCTCTGTGGATCTTCTTGGGACAGTCCCACATACTGCCCTGTAGAATGGATCAGCTGCACCATATATTATTTTAGTTCAAAGTGCCCTGTGATTTCAGGTTTTACAATTGCTTGAGTCATGTTGGCAAGATTGGGTCTTGCAGCTTCAATCACTGCTCGTTCCGCATTACCCGCCATCTCAATTGGCTGTGGTTGAACGACAATGTCCAACTCTCTGTTAATTCTAGTTCTAGCTTCTATCTCCCTCCTTACTATGTGTAGTGTTCGTTCAATTTCTGTATCAAAAGGAATAAGGTTGTTTGCGCTTCTACTCCTCCGCATTCAATAGAAGAGCCTGTGTGTGCACACAACGTAAGCCGATAAGTAAAACTTGAACAAATAACAAATATAAGCTTAAGTCGGTAAAGTAGCAGATTTTTAAGTCCCCGGCAACGGCGCCAAAAACTTGTTGCTCCCTAACGCACACGCAAGTATACGCGGTCGACAAGTAATATAGGATTTTGAGTCCAGGTTATCATACCCACAGGGACTTAATTCGACTACTTACTAACGTACTAAGATTGTTATTCAAGCAAGCAAAAATTCGAATTCAATATCTTGATTAATCTAAACTACAGCTCTAATTTATAACTAGATTATCAAAGAACAAATTAAGTGTTTAATCAATAGAGACAAATATTCTAGGGTTGTGATTATTTCACCAATCCTAGTGTATTTTAATTAACTTCCCGTTCATATAATTCACTTATGGTTGCTAATTAATCGATAAACGTTCTCATAGCCTTCTTCCGAAGTACTATTCGCCTATTCTTAATAAATTAACACCTATATTCCTATGAAATTAATCTATCAAGAACGCAATAAAAACACGATATTCAATTAAGCATGGTGATTAAGTATATTCCTATCCTAACCATGAATCCGCCCCCCTTAAAAGGTTAAGAACATGCTTTCTTCAATTCTTCTCTAATCTAAACATAGTTTTCCCAAACCTAGCATAAATATTTGATAGAACCTAATTGCTAGCGAAACAATTAAGCAATTAAACACATAATTGAAGAAACAACCATATAATAATGAATTATAATCAAGAAATTATTAACTTCGAACAACAATATTCATGGCTAATCACAACTCCAGAACAAGGGGTGATTAGCCACTCATGATAAAAGCAATCAAAATACAGAGTATTGAATAAACTATAAAAACACTAGAAAGAATGAAAAACTGAGAATCGATGCTTCCGTGCGATGTTCCGTTGTGTTTTTGCCTCCCAAATCACGTTCCATATCTTCCTCTTGGGTTTGGATGTGTTTATATAGGTGTTGGGAAGGGGTAGGGTCGAAAATAGTAGACTTCTAGACGAAATAGGAGAGCTCCCGACGTCGGCGCCCTGGCTGGCGCCACGCGCCAGGCGCCCACCAGGCGCTGCCTGTGGCGCCCAATGCTCCTTCGCCCGCTTTTGTCTCGTTTTGGCTTATTTCTTGCTTGTTTCGCCCCCAATTGCTCCCGACTCAGTCCTACACATAAAAATACTTTAATTTAACATGAATCGTAGCAATTAACATCCCAATTTATAAAACAAAAGCAAATATGAGGTGATTTACTAAATATATATCTTTTACACCAAACATCAATGATGAAGATAGAACATTTTCTTGCCTTTATATAATCCTTCTTTTCAGTTGGATGGAGTTGCTTGAACTTTCCCAAGCATTTTTTTATTGAATTACTCTACAATTAACAATTCAATGTGCCTCTTCAAATACTCTTTAACTTTTTCTACAACGACGAAGAGGTTGTCTAATGCAAGTGTGATTAATTAATGTATTGGCATATGAAAAGAATGATAGTTATTTATTGAATTAAATAGTACAATGTAACGGAATGAATATTTATTTATTTTTATACAAAAATAATGAAAGTGTTCTAATGAAGGGCAAAATATGGGTATTTTCGTAATTCAAATTTAGAAATAGGGGATTCCCACTTTTAGTATAATATGATTATTTACTATTTATCTATATTTGGAAAAGTAAAGTAAAAATGGTTATTGGAAAACCGAATTACTCTATTATTTGCTTTGACCACAAAGACTATTTTTTGGTTAAGCAAATTGGTTCCATTACCGAAAAATCTAGTAATCTTTTCATTTTACATATTTTTTCTTTAACAACAAATTATGGCTAGCGCTAATGAATTGTTCAGGTTGAGGATGGAAAACAAGAAAGGACTCCTCCACAACACACATCCACACATACTCCACATCGTTCAAGAGAAAATTCACCTGTCAGATCCGCTAATCCTAACGTTGGATAACAACATGACGAATAGTCAAATGTGCAAGATATTTTGAAGTAATTTATCACGAATGAGATCGGTGAAGCTTTGCGTGCTTTTTCAAGTGATTTACCGAGTGTTGTTCAGGCGGCTCCACCACTAGATAACACAACTGTGGAAAACCTTCATTCAGGGCTTGAAAACTCGAGAAGTAAAGAAATACCAAATAATTCTAGAGCCAAAGGGTCGGGTACGCCAAATAATTCTAATTTGCAAAATCTAGTTCTAACTTTATAAAAACAGCTCAAGCAGCAAAATGAGCGGATAGAACAAATACCGGGAGTACCACCTATGATTAATGAATGGAGATTGACAAGTATTCACAATAGCCATGAAAGTCAAGTGCAACACCATTACTAACACCGAAAAAGTTCCAGATGCTCGATACTCCCAATTATATGATGTGACTGTCGACCCACGAGATCACGTTATTGCATTTACTACTAGAGTCAAGAGTAATGATTTAACCAAACAGGAAATCAAATCATTGTTGGTAAAAAAAATTTGGTGAAACCCTTATGAAAGGGGCACTAACATGGTATTCTCTCTTACCTAAAAATTCAATTGACTCTTTTTCTAAGCTTGGAGATTCATTCATAAAAGCACATTCGGGAGCTCAAAATGTAGAGAAAAGAATGGAAGATATCTTCAAGGTAAACAAAAGAGTACATAATTGCTCAGAGAATTTGTGGATCGATTTCAGTGAGAAAGAATGATGTTATCTCGTGTATCTAATAATTGAGCAGCAATGACATTTGCAAGCACCTTGAATGAGAGAAGTTCAGAAGCCACAGGAAGATTAAAGAAAATTTTACAAAAATTTACTTCAACTACTTGGAATGATGTATATAACATGTATAGCACAAAGTTATGAATAGAAGAAGACACGGTGTCCTAACCAAAGGTGGAGGATAGGTTCGCACCTAGACACAAAGAATCAAAAATGAGATCCCAAAAAAATAGGTACCAACCTTATATGGGACCTACGGGATGAGATCTTAGGTCAAAACCAGAATATGTAAAGTTTGATCAGAGATCAAGGAAAAATGAGGCAGGTTCTTCTTCTCGATTTGGAAAGAAACGGATATAACAAGGATCAATGATCAAAATTCCCGTTCAAAAATAAGGGATTATAATTTCATTATGTCAATACATTCGAGTTAGTGGCTGTGTTAAGAAGTATGGGCGATAAGGTGCGTTGGCCACTGAAATTGACTGACTTTACATAGAGAGAAGAAAATAAGAAGAAAGAGCTCAGAATGAATGCTAAACATTCAGGATTTAAACATTCAGGTTTTAAATATTTACGTGGATAACGTTGATTCATCGAATGTTTAAAGAAATTAATTGAGTTCATCATTACTACTGCATGAAGTTTATTAATCTTTGAACGATTGAAAATTCGAATTTAAGATATTTTTTCACATTCAACCATTCATCATGGGGAGTGATTATGCCAATTCAAAGCATTCTCTCTCAAAAATAGAATGCTTGTAGAGAAGTGTATAGGCAACTCTGTATTTTTCATCTCCATCATCCATCCCTCCAATGATTTTAGCTGCATTGAGTCTTAAAAACGGTTTGGCGTTTGTTTTGTGAAAAAATAAATATTTTCTTATTAAGGAAAGAAGTCTAAAATTTTCCTCTAAGCTTTGCAAAATTAGGTATTTATGTCCTTCATTAAAAGTTTGCTTTAAAAAAAGACTTCGTTATTACCTAAATATGTGATATACGCCCTTCATTTTTGACAGAGTTTGAAGTGACATATTTTTTTATGATGTTGGCCATTTTGATTGTCTTGTATGTAAATCTCAAATTAGTCATTCATATACCCTATGATAGCTGGCATGGAGCACAAGACCAATTTAAAACCCCCAATTGTTATAAGAAAAAATAGGGTGTGTTTGGTACGAAAGAAAATATTTTTTTGAAATAAATAAATTTTTTATTTATTTTCTTGTGTTCACTTAGGTATCAGAGAATTATTTTTTGAAAAATACAAATTTAGCCAAGCACTATGGGAGACGAAATAAGTAAGGGCGGAAAATAAATAGTATGTTTGGGTCTAAGAACCAGGATGCAGTAGCGAGGGTAGGGGTGGAGTTGGCGGAGCTGGGATTTGGTGTTGGGTGGTGGGGGGTGGGGGT